>CM031239.1:288188287-288265787 GCA_018340775.1 Taxus wallichiana var. yunnanensis
GGATAAGAAGATATATTGAGTTTAAGGTATGAGGGTTTGAAGGTGAATGTGTGAGCTAAAATTATGATCTCTATAAGTTTTGGTAGAAATAAAATTATGAGATCATCATATTCATGTGGATGATTTTGTGCTTAGTCATCTTAGGGGGTTGTAACCTCTTTGTGGAGTGGGTGCTTGACTAAATTAGGGGTTAGTGCTCCTTGTAGGGTTGGTGCTTTACTAAACTAGGGGTTGGTGCCTCACTAAATTTGAAGCATGGATAAATAAAGTTTATGTTTCAGTGGGTTTTATTCCCTTTAGGGTTTCAACTTATATTTTGGGTCTTGTGTACTTTCTCTTGTGTTGTGTTATTGTGAATGGTTAATTCACATATAATATGCACATGTATGGTTATGAATGATGTATGGAAAACTCAAATGATGAAAGTATGGTATTTGAAAATGAATTAACAAATATTGTAGGACTGATTCATCCCCCCTAAATATATTATGCTTCCAATAATTGGTATCAGAGTAGGTCCTTAAAAACATGCCTAACAACTTAGAGGAGATCCTAAAAGCACAAGATGGGTAAGAAAATATGAAAAGAGAATCAGAGTTGAAATACATAGTTTGAGAAGGGTAAATAAACCTTAGAAAATATCAAGATTCAATTAGAGAATGATATTTCATATTT
Source organism: Taxus wallichiana var. yunnanensis (assembly GCA_018340775.1). Lineage (NCBI taxonomy): Eukaryota > Viridiplantae > Streptophyta > Pinopsida > Cupressales > Taxaceae > Taxus > Taxus wallichiana. The sequence continues at coordinate 288,188,963 of CM031239.1, forward strand.
GATTTCAAAGGAAGAGGAATGTGAAAGGTTGAAAAACAATCCATGTGATGTTTGTATGCATAGTCAAGATGATCTCAAAGAAGTGGTGATGGGTCTATGAGAAGATTTAGAATTACACGAAGGATAACATTTGTTTGAAGTCCGAAATCAAAGATATGTCAATATATCTCAAGGCCAAACAAAAAGAGTTTTCTAAGATTAAGGAACATATTCAAACCCTAACGGTGAAGGAAGATGAGAAGCCTAATCTTGCAAATCAAATAACTAGTCTAAAGAAAGTGAAGATGATGATGTTCATTGTTTGTTAGAAAACACTTGACAAAACTCACACAAGAAATTTGCGCGGAAAATAGGCCGGATTTAAGGGCGAATGGACAGGGGAAGAACACATGCGCGAGGAAATTTTAGCATTTGGGACTTAGCCTATTTTGAGCATGAAGACCTATTTTTAGAAGATGGCGTGCGGAACACACCAATGATGTAGGGACGTGCGCACCATGCATTGTCTATCTTTAAAGGATCGGATCGAAGCTTGTTTTACATGGAGGCAAGATAAGAATAGGATGGTCACTTCAGTTAACTGCAAGAGGTCTATAGATAACACACTTACATGTGTGGCTATGCCTATAAATGGTGCATGGCTATTAATAGCATGCGGCCTATTTTTGGAATAGAGAAGCGGTGAAGGGCAAGTCCCCACCCTATATATATGATGCGAATCACATAGATAGATATATGTATAGAGAGGTATACGATGGGATTACTGTATCAGATCCATACATGCATTGGTATAGAATGCCATTATTGTAAGGAGCTTCTATGTTTATTAATAGATGGAAGTTATTGGCTGAATCTAAGTGTTATTCCTATGTGAAATCAATTAATGCATGTTCTTGATTCAATCATGATTATTGTTTAAACTTATTCTTTCATAAATTTGAATATGGTATGCATTGTAGAATGATGGACTAGTTAAGGATCTATATTTTATTCATTCATCATGCTTAACATCCTACTATAACAACCCTAAAGAGGGACATGATACCTTTGCACGCTTCAAGTGAGTGCTTAGTCTAGGCTGAGTGATGTGCTAGCGTGACTAGCGTGTTATCTAGTAATTCTAGTCTACATCATTCATGGAAAGAAGGTCTATTCAAGTCTTAATCCCATTAGACAACCAAATGCAATGAGGTATGAAAATTTTCATGGTTATTGTTATGCTTGTAATGGTTTTGGTCATAGAGAAAGGGATTGTAGGAATTTTTTTAGTTGTGTGTACCCTTAGAGCAATGGAAAAATACCACAAGAGTGATCAATCAAGGGAAAGGAAAGAGGTTTTTGTCATAAGTGTCATCACAAGGGTCATATTGCAAGGTTTTCTCTCATGAATCATCTAAGCAAGTGAAGAAGGTTGAATCTCACAAAATAAAGGAAGTTTGGTTGCCTAAATTAGTCAAAGTTGAATATGATCCATAAGGAAAAAGAAAAAATGTTTTCAAGGTTGATAAGAGGTCTAATCATGCAAATGAAGACAAGAATCTTGAGTCAAGGGTTGAAGTGAAGTAGTCTCATGTGCTTGAGAAGTTGAGAATATTAGGAGTGTGGGATACTTCAAGAGTGATAAGGTATGTTAAGTGATCTACCCATGAGTTTTGAATACTTTTCATTTATAGGTGTCCTGAGTTTATGTGTAGGTCATTTTTATGGTGTATTTGTTAGGTGATGTGTTTAGTAGTCATGAAATATTATCTTTACATATCTTTTATTTAGAATTTCATGGTGATGGTTGAGTCTTTATTTTCAAGAGTATCGTGTAAAGAGTGTTCAAAGTTTTTCCTTGAGTTGTAGGTCTAGCTTCTTGCTTAAAAGTGTCCTGTTAGGGATCGTGTTTGTGTCAGTATTTACCATGTCAAAGATATATTTAGTGATAAGGGATGTTTGAAGGATAAAATATTGGAAACTCATGATCTAGGACAAAGACTCTTAGGTTGAGAAAGCTGCTTCATAGTGGTTTGAGAAATATTTAAGGCCAGAATAGACAATATTCTCTATATAGATTGATTTCTCTTCCCATGAAAAGGTGCATGATGATTGAGATATGTACTTTCAAGGAATAGAAAGTTTGTTCACTCATTATGGAGGCATGAAAAATGTGTTCCAAAGGTAATAAATCCCAAGTTTTATAAGTACTAGATGTCATGGTATGCTCCTTAGTGTATACATATTGAGTTCTTGTCTTTGTTATATCAAGAATGCTTTGGCCTAGGAAAGTTTATATACATGATAGTAAGTTATATGGAGGTTGGTGTCTCTTATACCAATATTAATTAGTTTCAGCATGTATAGAAAACTATGCATAATCACTTGAAGTGTGAGGATTTTCCCTAAGATAAGAAAAAAATGAATATTTAAGGTATGCTCAGGTGTGTAAGTTTAACATGGGTGCTATATGCTTTTAAGAGTGTTGTTGTCTCATGAAGGATACATAGTGAAGAAAGTGTAGGAGATTTATTTAAAGGATTGAATTCTCGTATGATGAGCATATTTGATTTTGAGCTGATACACTTGTGTTTTAGAACTCTAAAGTTACATTCTACAGGACTAAGATGGTTGTCAGAGGTAGGGGGAGTTAGCATATCTTCTTCATCACAACATGAAATCATAAAAGGAATAGTAAGACCATTTTGTGAGATATGGTACAACATATTTTATAGTGGGGTCTCCATGTTCCTCAAAAAGGGACTCCATGATTGAAATAGAGGATGTGTGAAATATCTTATTGGAATAGTTGTTGGTTTTCTATAATGAATGGTGGTTGGTTTCAAGGATAAATTATATTCATGATCTTTTGTCCTTCAACAAGTCCTTGATGATGGATCATGTGCTTAGTGAACAAGAAATTCAAACTCATGAAATGAAAATATAATCACATAATGGAAATCTATATGTTAGACAATGTTATTTTGAAGATTACATTAGATTTTTACAAGTGTTATGGCCCTAATAAAGTGTTTATTAGGTCTTGATAGTTTACAAGGTTGTGCATGGTCAAAAGGATATTTTGAGCCCTAATGGTGGATCGGTGACAGGTTTCTACTAGGTTGAGTATGATCAATGAAGACTTCTTATCTATGAATGACTGTGTATATGGTCTCAAAAAGGTTTTCTACAGTGCATGAGGTGATATGTATATTCACAAATTCATCAAGAACTAGAAAAGATAAATGTACATTCCGATGTTGATCCAAGAATCTAATCAAACATGTATATGAAAGGTATGGGTATGTGAAGGGATTATAGCAATATGTCATGTAGGGTAGGTGTCTCAGTGGAATTTTAGGTGATATGATGGTTGGAAAACCTATAGATATTGTGAAGGTGTTACAAAAAAGTAAGGTTTAAAAATTGAAAGAAAAAGGTTTATATTCTCAAATCTATGCAAGAATGTATATGTATTGTCTAGTCTATGTGAAAGAATAAGGTCTAAAAACGTTCTCTCCAAGTACATGTGTATTGTCATGAGCTCAAAATTTTGAGCATATTTCTTATATCATGGACTAGAAGCTTTTAGTGAGATCACTTGCTCTGTAGGTGTGAAAGAAAGGTACTCATACATGTTGATTGTATGAAAGAAGGTGTATGTGACCTATGAGTTTAGGAGGAGTCATTGATGACTTAAATTAGATGCCTTGTTCTTTGAGAAGTTTGAGTATTATCTAGGAAATGCAAAGTGAAGTCATGATGTATAAAAGGATGTTTGGTCTCTTGAAGCTTGATTGGAAGATGGCAAGGAGGTTTTCAAGGTTGTAATGTCTAAATTGTGCAAATTGAGTAATGTGATAGCTATCTACCGAGGTTAGTGACAGAGTATGGGAAATATTAAACCCTATTTATATTCTTTAAGGTAATCAATCCTTTGTTAGAGGTTAATATTGAATGTTTGATCATTATGTAAGGTTTGTTGTTGGTTATAAAATGTCTTGTTGAAGACCGTGTTCACTTATTAGATGCTTTGGCTAGATTTTGAAGAGTAATTTGAGTTCTTGAAGGTAAATAGGTGTATGCCATAAAATATTTGGTTAAGTGGATGATGATCAAATATAGGTGTAGGTTTAATGTGGTTCATCAAGTCTGTGAAGTGAAAATGATCTTCTACAAGGTCTAATTATGAGAAAGTTGAATGAGTTAAGGTTTGTAATAGTGTTTTCATTAGATGCAAGGAAAAAATAGTTCTCCTTAGGTATGTTCATAAATAAATATCACTAAGATGTCACTATATTGGTCTGATGGTGCTTATTAAGTGAGGGAAAGTTATATTTGATGACTAAAAAGATGTAAAAGGTGTGATGAAGGATTTTAGGGTAGATTGAGTGGTGTTTGCATGTAGTATGGTTTTTGGAATAGATAAGTCTCCAAAGAAGAGTGGGATGGCATGAATAAAAGTAAAGAACATTGAAATGATTTTTACAACAATAATGAAGAGATTGATACATGTTTCAAGGCATGTAAAAAACGTAAGAAGCCTAAATTTTGTGTATTCCATTAAAGAAGGTTGGTACAAGTTCAGTGGGAGATATAAGGGGTTAAACCATGATGTTTTTGGATACCTAGATCATGGTTAAGTTTGTCAAAGTTTGAATAAAATTGGATTTTAGAGGAAGTGGTCCTAAAAGAAGATATGTTATGCTTTGAGGCAATGTTTTTATGATTTCTTGCATGAATAGACCTAGTAAGCAATTATTGAGAGTGAATGAAGATAATATGGAGAGTACATATTTAGGGGAGCTTTTTGTGGATCATATCATGTCCATGGATCTTCACATGTATTTGAAGGAGTCAAAGAGAAGAAAGTATAGTCTTAGGGGCAGCCATTTGGCTCAAGTAATTTGTTATGAGAATTATTTTCATTGTGTGTTGTATTTTGCATGTAGTAGGATCATTTTGGCATTTTTCATATATTTCAAAGGAGGAGAGAAGCATCAAAACATGGAAATGAGGTCTAGAGGAGAGTTTGGTCCTATTGGTTATCATCAATGACAAAGGTGAATATTGTTGGCCATTGTGTGTTTGTGTTGTCATTTATTTCAATTCCATTGATGGAAAAGGGTGTCATGAGGTCATGTGAGTCTCCATGAGGTGTTGGTCAAGTGTCAAGTATGAAGGTTGATTGGTAGTGCCCAATTTTGGTGAGTTCAATGTTGTCCTAGAGCATGGTTGAGTGTGTATTGTCATGGTTTGAGTCCTTCCAAGGTGGTTGAATGTTTTCATGAGGTCAAAAATAGTTTTTATGATGTTTCATGAGTGTATGAGAGTTTGCATGAGGTCATCAAGATTAGTTCATGAGGTGTCATGATTGAGTCAGGTCATTTCACGACTATTCCTAGCCTGGAGCATGCAAAATGAGTTGTATTCATGAGTTTTTGAGCTGATAAGTATTAGTAAAGCATGGTAGAATCATTTTTTTATGCACATGATGTGTGTGGTGAGTTTTAAGTCATTTCTCAGATGTATAGTGAATTTATGAGGTCCTTGGAAGAAAGAAGGTGGAAACAGGTAAATTGGCATAGGTAAGTATTAATGATTGGAGAGTTTCAGATCTATTTGGATAAGATGGTGAGTATGGATAGTTATAGGATGTTTTCATGATGCTTCATGACAAGTTTTAGGTCATTTTGAAGAAGGAATTGCAAGATACATCAGTTTTTGAAATATTAGGTTTTCCAAAGTGAAGATTTGAAACATGGGGAATTGATCTATTTGGAATATATTCTTAGGTTAGTTATGAAGGTTTCACAAAAATAATGAGGTGGTTTTATTGTCATTTTTTATGAATGATCATTAAGAAGATAAGTTGCTTTGAAACCCTAGCTAAACCCTGCTAAAAGTGACTTGGAAATTTTTTTATGTTGAGTCTATTTTGATTGTTTTTGTAAAAGTGATGATTATATGTTGTAGATCACTCTTCCAGATTTCTAGAAATGTGTATTAGTGCTTGATATATGTGGGCCCCACCTAAAAATGCTTGTTTTTGAAGATGTTTAGTTTGTGAAGAAGTTTTCTAAAGAAAGTGAGAAATAAATTGAAATTTTTTTATCCATGGAGTTTTTATAGATGTACATGATATTTTCAAATCATGGTGGTGCTTATAAATGTCAAAGTGTGCCCTATTTATGAAGACTAGTTTTGGGGCAGTTTGGAGCAGTTTGTGGTAAAATTAGAATTACATGAGCTATAGGAAGAGTTAGGAATCCATTCAAGTTTTTTTGATCATGGTTCAGATATATTTCCATTGGTATATCAAAATTATATTTTTGATATGGTATGAATAAGTTATGACCTATTATTTGAGGGTCAAATCTGGAGGATGTTTAATCTAGAAAGGTGTCAAGTGACTCCACGAGGTAAAGTGATTTTCTGATTTTTCATTCTTGTTTAAGGTTTATGAGAGTTTAAACATCATGCATAATGGTATTACATTATTTTTTAAGCTTGGAAGTGATATTTGAGGTGATGGAGCAAGTTGAGCTCAAGCTTGGTTCTTGAGTCCTAGAAGGCTTAAGGAGCAGTTTGAAAGATGGTCTTGGTTGAAGGCCTTCCACTTAGAGTTGAAAGGAAATATAATATTTTCTGGAAATTTAATTTATACACATTTCAATTGGTATATGCTTTATGTCTTTGTGATGTTATTTTATCATTCATCCGAGTATTTTGTGGATATTAAGGTTGCTTGGTTTTTAGGACAAGATTTCTCAAGTTGAAAGAATGGAGTCAATGAGGCATGAAATGATTCAATTTTGATGCTTGATATAAATTGAGAGTTAATAGGGATGAATTTTTTTCCTATTGAATTCATTTTTATCTCTTTAAAGTGGAAGAAAGGGTGCAAACCAGTTGAGTTTGTAAAACTACTTTTGGGAAGCTTGATTTGGTGAAGAGGAAAGTTGATGTGGTTTGCACATATGGATGTTTCATGAGATATAAAATGAATGGATGTGATCTAAAGGTTATGAGGATTACATTTAGTGGTTACATTCCATATTTGAGTTGTTTTTGGGTGGTCTTGAGGCCCAAAGGTGAAGACAAAGTTACTAGAAACAACTATTTGGTGAAGGATATGAGCCTTTTGGATTATGTTATAAATTATTTGATTAGTGCAAGATAATTAACAACCATGTATGATGTTTTCATGTCATATTACATATGTGTGATGAATTTTGGAGCTTGAATAATAATTTTTTGGATTTTTGGTTTTAGCTCATCCAGGTGATGTTCTTTTGTGCTAGTTTTGAGCCAGTTGAGTTGGTTTAGGCATGACCAACCTACATGGGCCCATTATGAATGTTATTATTATTTTATTTATATTTTTTTAAGTTTCACTAGTCAAGATAATTTTATAGGACCAACATTGTCTTGTATTTTGGAGAAGAAAAACATATAAAAGTAACTTTAAGTTCAAATTTGAACTAGTTGTGCATGGGGGAAAAGTGTGAACCAAGAGGTAGAGTATAAAAATTATGAGGGCATGATTTTAAGGATGAGGAATTGTGTTATAGGTTGAATAATAATTGATAGAATGTGTTCAAGGTTTTTATATCTAATACAAGTCCAAGAAGAAGAAGATAGAGTGAGTTGAAGGTATGATGATTTGAAGGTGAATGTGTGAGCTGAAATTGTGATCTCCATCAATTGTGGTAGAAAAAAAATTATGAGATCATTATATTCAAATGGCTGAGTTGGTTCTTAGTAATATTATGGGGTTTTATCCTCCTTATGGAGTGGGTGCTTCACTAAATTAAGGGTTAATGGTCCTTTGTAGGGTTGGTGCTCTACTAAACTAGGCATTGGTGCTCATTGTGGCGTTGGTGCCTCACTAAATTTAAAGAATTTATAAATAAAGTTTTTTATTATATGGGTTTTCTTCCCCTTAAGGGTTTCCCACTTATATTTGGTATTTTGTGTACTTTTTCTTGTGTTGTGTTATTGTGAATGGTTAATGCACATCTAATATGCACATGTATGGTTATGAATGATGTATGAACAACTCAAATGATGAATATATGGTTTTTTAAATGAAGTAAAAATTATTGTAGGAATGATTCACCCCCTAGTCCATTATGCTTCTAAAATGAAAGGAATTTTTAAAACTCATATGGAGAGTTATCCAAATTACACCCTTTTTCTCTTAGATTTCAATTACAAAACCTTATGCATGAGTCGTGGTCATTTTTTTTTAAGGTCCCCATCAAAAAAATTAGTTTTACACATATAATGAATTTTCCATCCATTATGTGCTTCTAAATCCAAAAAAGTATGAAGATAGTCCATTTTGTTTTTGGTGCAAAGGTATCCTTATACTCTATCCCTTGTTTCTTAGAAATTCCATTTGTTAAAAACCTATGTTTGTCAAGCGAGCTATTTACTTTGTATTTTTCTAGAAGACCCACTTGAAACCAATTGGTTTATTATTTTTAGGAGGATCAAATAACTCCCAATTTCTATTTTCTTTACTAAAGCATCATATTCAATTTTCATCACTTTCTTTCGTACATCCAACATTTCCACTTATTAGAATGAGTTTTTTTAAATAAAAACAATATTGACTTATTCTTCTAAATGTTCAAATTTTGGTTTGTACTTAGACATGTTAGGAAATAAGGGATAAAATCAAGAATAATCTCTCAATGAATCACAATAGTAGAAACTAATATGCAAAAAATATTACAGATCTCAAATAAAAGTGCAGAATAAAATAACACAACACAAAGAGACAATATTTAATGTGGTTCACCCAATTTGGGCTACGTCCACCAAGAATCACTTGCTCAGATTTTATTACAAGCCACCACTCTCTCAATATAATACCCATATGTTTGGAGCTATGCTCAACAAACTCTATAGAATTCACACCCGAATTCAAAACACATCTGTAATGTTACATTATACCTACCATATACATAAGATGGACAAATATAGGGTCATCCGTGGACGTCATATTGCAAAAAAAGGTGAAATCTCAACTTGTAGGGATTATTAGCTATACATGCACTCTAAATTAGAAAAAATTATATAAATATGAATCGTAGCATTCAGAATCTAGTTTCTAAAATACTAATTTTTGTAAAAAACGGACAAGTTTAGCTATATTAAACACTTAAAATTATATGACTTAGTTTTTTTTTTTTTTTGAAAAAACTTATAAGATTGTAGTCCGTTTGCCCGCATTTTGGATGACCAAATCTTGTTATTTTTTTTTCCTTTGGTGAAACGTTAGATGTAGTTGTCTATCTTGGGATGGATTTTATTTTGTATTTTTTTTAGCAATATTTTTTTTTTTTATGATTTTTTCCGTGAAAGTGGTCTGAAAATATTTAGAAAATGGAGCGCTTTCCGTTTGCCCGCCATAACTATATCAAAAAATATCGAAATCAATTTTTTTTAAGGTGTATAGAATTTGTCCACGCTTGGGATGGTATAATTTTTATCATATTTTGATAAGCGAAACAAAAATTCTGAGTCTTAAACGTAGACATGAACATTCACGGGAAAAAATGTCTTAAGGACCTATTGTTAGTAATAAATTATAAAATGATATTTATCTTATTCTATTCACTTTAAAAACAATATTTTTACAAAGCTAAGAGTCTACCCTACGTGATGGCACCATTTTTGTGAAATGTTTTCAGTTTTTAGCATGGTTCAAGTCTTTGGAAGAGCAGATTTGAGGTTTTTTGACCTTTTGCACTTCATAATGACCTTCCATAGCTTTGGTTGGGGAAAAACAAAGATTTTCGAGGCTAAGGTTCGGCAAATAGCTCCGCGATCGCGGTTTTTTGTAAAAATACCGCGAACGCGATTTATAAAGCGCTCGCGGTTTATAAAGCGCGCTCGCGGTTTATAAAGCGCGCTCGCGCTTTATAAATCATATTTACACACATCCCAATGTCTGAATTACCATGTGATTTTTACTCTCTGACCTTACCGTACGAATTACTGTGAAATTCTGTCTTTTTCCAGGCACGTTTTTTTATCACCGAAAGCAAAAACATCATGGGAGACAAAAAACGAAGTCAAAAAAGGAAGTCATTAAGTAAAAAAACACCAGACGAATTAGAGGCCAACAAAATTGAAAATGCTGAGCGAATGCGGAAACTTCGTGAATCTAGAAGAGGTTCATCTTCAATCCCAACTACTGTAAGCAATGAAGAACTAGGTAATGTTTCTCTTTATCGATGTTGAAGTTGAATTAAATACTCGTGATGAAGAAGTTTTTACATCGATGTTGAAGAAGAATTAAATACTCATGATGTAGCAAATGTTGAAATTGAAGGAGACAATGAAAATGTGAATAAGGAAATTCATGTTGAAACTATAGACAAGCAAAATTTGACAAAAACACCTCCTAGGATTTTACATAAGAAACCTAATTTTTGATTGAAATTGATGAAAACATTTTGAAACCAATGTCGACAAACTTTACGAGACAAAAATCGGAAGAAAAGCCACTTTGAAATTTGGGATAATCATTTTGAAATTTTAAATGATTCCCAAAGATGTCGATTGTTAGTTAGTTTGATGAAATTGATTAAAATGAGACCTACATTAAACACCTTAGGATTGACAACATCTAACATCGTGGTCAAACCTCTACTGATTGTTGAAAACCTTCATGATGCATATCACCTGCTTGTTGGTGTCGAGAGCGCGCACTAGGGATAGTAATATTGTGCGTCGTGTACTTGCTACTAGTGTTGTAAGTGAATCAATAAAAAAACAACGTTTGATTACGCAAACAAGTCGAATGTTGCAAGTTAATCGAAAAACTCTAATGAAAGCAATTGAAAGAGCGTAATATCCTTGATCACTCAATAATGTCGATTTTTGGGCATTTTACGCTGCTAGAGCACACGCGTAAGGACAAAAATAATTACGATCTTTATAAGAGAAGTTGTTATTAAATTTTGGCATGATAACACTAGAGTTTCACCTAATACAAGAGATGTTATAAAGCGGAGAGTTGGTTCTACTAATCGTGAACCACATCCAAAGCATTTCTTAGATATGACTCAAACTCAATTTTTCGTAAGTTTGAACAAGAGAATCTGGAAATTAAAATTAGTCAACGTTTTTGAAATGTTGAAACCATTCTATGTGAAAATCAACCATGCTCGCACCACTTGTTGTTGTAGGCAACATGTTGAATTTGCGATGCATTATGCTAAATTTTACGTATTCGTTCTATTTTTCATTCTGAAACTATGTTATCTGAATGTGGTGTTCAAGTTCCACCAATATCTTCTAGGGATTTCATTCCTACTATATTTTGTGAAAAAGAAGTTGGACAATTTTTTTATAGTCAGGATTGTTTAGATGGAAGTTGTAGTACATGCGGCGGATTACCTAAATTGGAAAGTTGCATCCATGAACAAATTGAAGGTACAATAGGACATAATTTAGTTGAATTTGATAAATATAAATCAGTTGCATACCAGTTGAAAGATGGAAAAGAGTCGAAACGGTGTGAGCTAGTTACAGAACAAATGCCCATTTTTCAATTTATGACAAAATTTAAGGATGAAATTGTTTATGAGTATGCGAGGCATACACATAGAGCTCGATGGTTGGATGAACAATTCAAGCTATGCAAAGACACATTTCCTATTGGTACTATTGTTTCAGTGGTCGATTTTGCGAGAGAATTACACATTGCGACCACAAATGGAGGTTGATCGCAATATTACAACTCGGTACAAGTTGCCATTTTTGTGCATATAGCATTTCTACATTCTCTGACGATCTGAGAATGATCGAAAAATTTTAAGAGAGTACCACTTTTATATCAGTGATGATCGTACTCATTCTACTAAATTTGTGCAAGGGTGTTTCCAGTTATTTTATGGAAACTTGTGTGATAGGGACATCCACTTCAAACAACATTATATATGGTCAGATAATTGCACGTCTCAGTTTAAGAATGCACGAATGTTTTATTGGATGAGCAGAATGCATGTCAAGATGGGTGTGCAACATATTTGGAGTTTCAGAGAATTTGGACATGGAAAAGGAGAGCATGACGGTGCGGGGGCATGTGTGAAAAGAGCTCTTGCGAGAAGAGTTGAAGTACAAAGATGGTGCTGAATTAAAAGATGCAAAAAGCATAGTGGAATGGTGTACTAACAACATGGCCCGAGGTTCTCAAGAAAATTCCACAGTTTGCAGATTTTTTTGGTTGATAGAGGAAAAACATATTGCTAACTACGAGGATTGTATGACACTCACTTTGGGTCAGGTGATATGCACTCATTTGTAGCTCGAGGCATGCTACTTCGTGGGCCGTATGGACAAGAAAGTTGACATGTTTTTGTGCATCTTGTATCGAATTTGTCAACTTCTTGAGTGTGATTCACAAGAATGGGTGGAAGGATGGATTTGTAGGCCTCTAACTCCGCTTCCTAGTTATCAACCTCCACAAGCATTACAACTTGTTTACTGCGAGATGAAGTTCTGACATCCAGGACTTTGTGAAATTTTGATTTTGGTGCGACAAGGTATTTATCCGATTATTTATTTAATTTTTGTATTGAGTTATGTCCATTGAAATTTTAATATGTAATTTAAATTTGAGTTTTTCAACCTTGGTTATTTTTTGTAGGACATGTGTTTGCGATAATTGCGACGAAGACAATGAAGAAGAGAGCAGACTATTTCTTATGTCGTTGCATCGAGGAAAAAAGAAGTTGACTTCTCTATTATAGATGGCGAAGAGATTGAGTATCCTACGGGGTCGAGTGGTAGTTCTTGGAACTTGGCTTGACGGTATCCATTAAAAAACTCCTCTGTTTGGGTGTTTGAAGACTTTGAGACACACGGGAAAATACTCTTATATTCACATCTAGTTCTAGCGACAAATATTCGATTGTATAGATATCGAGGAAGACCTAATAACAAGATTCTTTGGAAGGTTCGAGAGTCGAGATCATGAAGCAATCTTATGCTGCTATTCGAGTAGATCCGATCCACGATGGTTCATTGGAATGAATTTACAATGCTCATGTACAGTATATATTTAATTTCAAGTTTCAATTTATATAGCGTATATATATATATAATTTTTTTAGTTTAAAGATCTAGATTTAAGTTTGAATATATTTTATTTTAAATTTGTGTATTTTGTATGTCATGTATATAGATCTAGTATATGGTTTTGATTTGAAACTTAAATTTCTTTGACTAACAATTTTATGTTTAGGTTAGTGGTGCCAGAAAAGCTTCCACCTTCACGTGGTTGGTATCGTTAGTAGAGAATTTTAAATTCTCGAAGCTAAGAGAAGCTTGAACATTGTTTGAAAAATTTGTAAATTTTGAAAAGTCAAGTTTGTAAATTTTGAAAATATTGTAAATTTTGAAAATGTTGTAAATTTTGAAAAAGTTGTAAATTTTGAAAAAGTTGTAAATTTTGAAAACGACTCCTCTAGGTGCCACGGAGTCCGAATAGTCACTCGTCGAATTTGAACGATATTTTGGTCTCAGGGCTCTTAAGGGACTAAGCCCGAGCAAGTAGCCGGAAGCAACGACCCTTTCGCGCCCAAAACACCACCTCCTCTAGCGTTCACCTGCCACCCCGGACGTGCCGGCGCGGGGTTTTGGTGCCACGACCCACCGTTTGCAAAATACGGCGTTTGACCTTCTGGCTGCTCCATTGCACTATTTCGCGCGTTTGCAAACATTAGGACAGCGAGAGCACCGAAATGAGAAGGAAAAAAATGAGAGAGGCTATTGTAGAGGGTCCGTATGCGGTGTCGGATCAGACGAGGCCTCTCTAGGTGCCACGGAGTCAGTAGTCACTCGTCGAATTTGAGCGATATTTTGGTCTCAGGGCTCTTAAGGGACTAAGCCCGAACGAAGTAGCCCGGAAGCAACGACCCTTTCGCGCACCGAAACACCACCTCCTCTAGCGTTCACCTACCCACCCGGACGTGCCGGCGTAGGCGGTTCGGTGCCATGGCCCACCGTTTGCAAAATACAGCGTTTGACAACCTTACACTGGCTCCAACTGCACTATTTCGCGCGTTTGCAAACATTAGGACAGCGAGAGCACCGAAATGAGAAGGAAAAAAATGAGAGAGGCTATTGTAGAGGTCAGTATGCTTTGGGTGTCGGATCGAGACGAGGCCTCTCTAGGTGCCACGAGTCAGAGTAGTCACCGTCGAATTTGAGCGATATTTTGGTCTCGGGGCTCTTAAGGGACTAAGCCGAGCAAGTAGCCGGAAGCAACGACCCTTTCGCGCACCGAAACACCACCTCCTCTAGCGTTCACCTGGCCACCCGGACGTGCCGGCGCAGGCGGTTCGGTGCCACGGCCCACCGTTTGCAAAATACAGCGTTTGGCAACCTTACTGGCTCACACTCCATTGCACTATTTCGCGTTTGCAAACATTAGGACAGCGAGAGCACCGAAATGAGAAGGAAAAAAATGAGAGAGGCTATTGTAGAGGTCCGTATGCCGAGGTGTCGGATCAGGCGAGGCCTCTCTCTAGGTGCCACGGAGTCAGTAGTCACCGTCGAATTTGAGCGATATTTTGGTCTCGGGGCTCTTAAGGGACTAAGCCGAGCAAGTAGCCGGAAAGCAACGACCCTTTTTCGCGCACCAAAACACCACCTCCTCTAGCGTTCACCTGCCCACCCACCGGACGTGTGCGCGCGTAGGGCGGTTGGTGCCACGGCCCCCACCGTTTGCAAAATACGGCGTTTGAAACCTTCTGCTTTGGCTCATTTACACTATTTCGCGCGTTTGCAAACATTAGGACAGCGAGAGCACCGAAATGAGAAGGAAAAAAATGAGAGAGGCTATTGTAGAGGGTCCGTATGCCGAGGTGTCTCTAGGTCGGATCGAGATCGAGCGAGGCCTCTCTAGGTGCCACGGTCGAGTAGTCACCGTCGAATTTGAGCGATATTTTGGTCTCGGGGCTCTTAAGGGACTACGCCGAGCAAGTAGCCGGAAGCAATGACCCTTTCGCGCACGCCGCGACACACACCTCCTCTCTGCCCTAGTCCTCTTTGAGCGTTCACCTGCCCCGTGCCGGACGTGCGGCGTAGGTGGTTCGGTGCCACGGCCCACCGTTTGCAAAATACGGCGTTTGGCACCTTAAAATCGGCGTTTGTGACCTTCTGCTGGCTCATTGCACTATTTCACGCGTTTGCAAACATTAGGACAGCGAGAGCACCAAATGAGAAGGAAAAAAAAAATGAGAGAGGCTATTGTAGAGGGTCATATGCCGAGGTGTCGGATCGGCGAGGCCTCTCTAGGTGCCACGGTCAGAGTAGTCACCGTCGAATTTGAGCGATATTTTGGTCTCGGGGCTCTTAAGGGACTACGCCGAGCAAGTAGCCGGAAGCAATGACCCTTTCGCGCACCAAAACACCACCTCCTCTAGCGTTCACCTGCCCACCCGACGTGCGGCGTAGGCGGTTCGGTGCCACGGCCCACCGTTTGCAAAATACGACGTTTGTGACCTTACCTTCTGGGCTCCATTTGCACTATTTCGCGCGCGTTTGCAAACATTAGGACAGCGAGAGCACCGAAATGAGAAGGAAAAAAATGAGAGAGGCTATTGTAGAGGTCCATAGTATGCCGAGGTGTCGGATCGACGAGAGGCCTCTCTAGGTGCCACGGAGTCAGAGTAGTAGTCACTCGTCGAATTTGAGCGATATTTTGGTCTCGGGGCTCTTAAGGGACTAAGCCGAGCAAGTAGCCGGAAGCAACGACCCTTTCGCGCACAAAACACCACCTCCTCTAGCGTTCACCTGCCCACCCGGACGTGCGGCGTAGGCGGTTTGGTGCCACGGCCCACCGTTTGCAAAATACGGCGTTTGTGACCTTACTGTTTGGCTCATTTGCACTATTTTGCGCGTTTGCAAACATTAGGACAGCGAGAGCACCGAAAAAATGAAAAAAAAAAAATGAGAGAGGCTATTGTAGAGGTCCGTATGCCGAGGTTCGGATCGAGACGAGGCCTCTCTAGGTGCCATGGAGTCAGAGTAGTCACTGTCGAATTTGAGCGATATTTTGGTCTCGGGGCTCTTAAGGGACTACGCCGAGCAAGTAGCCGGAAGCAACGACCCTTTCGCGCACCAAAACACCACCTCCTCTAGCATTCACCTGGCCACCCGGACGTGCCGGCGTAGGCGGTTCGGTGCCACGACCCACCGTTTGCAAAATACAGCGTTTCCTTATTTATTTAAATTAAATTACAATGACTTGGTTGTTATGTTATCTGTTGTTGTCATCTTGTCCTTGGTAGGATGATATACATCCAGGGCTATGAGTGTGATCTAGGATGTGGTTAGTTGTATTCGATGTGTGTGCAGAGTATGACAAAAATTAGGTATGAGTATTTTTATCTAGTGGATATACGGTGCGAGATAGATCGAAGGCGCTATGGTTGTTAAAACAATGCATAAATGAAGTGTATATCAAAATAAGTACAAAATTCTATATTTCCAAGTTCCCAAACCAAATTTTGGGTACTAAACATTTATATCTTAATGAATTCAACACTACATGACACTTTTACTATTGCACATGTGCACCATTAAATTCTGACCCTTTTGATCGAATATTTTAGTGAATTTTATATATTAAAGATATCCTAAAAATTGACACAAATACACATTATATCCAGCATGGTGTTCTATATGGCATGGCATGGTGTTATATCCTAAGTAAATTGTTTCTCTCATATTTGTTTATCAGATCAAATTTATAGCCTTACATCAACACCACTTTTTGTTAACATAGTAATATAATTGGTTTGAATTGAGCATCCAATATTATAAATAAGGTGTGGAAGTTATGGAATCAATATAATAATTCATATTTTTAGAAGTGACATGTAAACAAAATAAAAAACTAGAGAAAAATAATGAGAAAAATAAAAAGTAATCAACCTACAAAAATATCCAACATGTAAAACTACAAATGATTGAAGAGAGGGAGAGAAGCAATATTTCTCACATTTAAAAAATATCCAACATGTAAAACTACACATTTATTGACTATGCTTAAAGCATCTTTCTCACTCCCAAATTCTAAGTCCGCCATTTCATTACTTTTTCTTCATGTAAATTGGTACCTCAAGAATCAATGCACGTTATACATAGCACATCTCTAGTTACTAATACTTAAGTTGGCTTGATATAGAGCTAACAATATTGTTTTAGTTTGAAAAATAAAAATTCAAAATGCCCATGGCACGAAATATACCACAAATAATAATCAGAAAGATACTAGAAAATATATAACTAGAAGTAATACACTAAATCCACCGAACAGAGATCAAAACCCACTTTCTCAGAGTTAGCAATAATACCAAAATAACCAAATTTATAGCCTTATTTAACCAACACACATGGATATATATATATATATATATATATATATATATATATATATATATAAAGAATCAAATAAAGTGTGCTCAAGACGCACGTCTCTGAAAATATATATGTACATGTATAAGTTCATAATGTATGTATACATCTCGAACTAAGCACGTGTCATAATGTACATATGGGACCACATGCGGTCGCATGAAAGGCTAGATATATATACTGATGGATTGTGAATAGATGTACTCATGACCACATATATGTGGCATCCAGTGGACTATAAATCTACTCATGAAACATCTTCCCTCTCTTCGCCTGCTTAGAAGTAGCACGTCCACGACACAGGGATGTAGTGGAGGAGATGCCACTACGGATTTCATCCGTGTGGTCTAGGTGTCTCAAGCATGCTGCTGACCTAACTGCACATTCATAAACAACAAGTTTTTAACACCCAAAATTTTAAAATACCTTGAAATTTAGAAACTTGTACAATTTAGTTAAAATGCATGTGCGATCTTACATGAATGTCATGATCCTATCGATTTGTTGTTGTTGCGCGTCGCGGGACAACAATAGACTCACGAGGGTAAGCTACATACAAATAATTAATTTTCAAATTAAATATTTCACACATATATATACCTACAAAATTTGATATTGTAGATTTAAGTTTAATAAGAAATAATGAACCTCAAAATTTAACAAATTTAAAAAATTGTGTACCTCGGTTAGTGGATTTGCGAGATCTTTATGGCGTATCTCGGCCAGCCTCCACGGATCTGCATATGTGGAGGAGTCTCTGTGTGCTTGCGTCATAAGCTATACAAAAACATGTACAAATCAATTTATTAAAATCTACTTAAGAGCTATACAAAAAACATGTACAAATCAATATTTAGTTACTCAAGAAAGAATAAAAATACATTATTAAATTTTATCTTCTATTTAGGCTAAATACATAGGATCTATAAATGTTAGCACGGAGGCCATCTATCTTCATAAGATTTTGACAAACTTTTGTATTTAATCTAGGTAACCCATAGTCATCTTCTATGACAATTAGAGCATCATTCAAATTTGAAGAACTTTTAAATCTAACATCACCAGACCAAACATATAGATCAGACGAAGAGTAGACTAGAGTTGTATATCCTTGGTGGGCAAGTGTGTTGCAAATATATAGATTATAATGCACTATTTATATGTATTTGTGTCCAAAGGTAGCTGAGTTTGAGTTTTGGTGCACGAGCCTAGAGGATCTTACTTGTGTGTTATCCCTTTGGAAATAAAGAACATAACCTCCTTCCACCTTGCTGGCTTAGAGATCTTTATTTCGGGTTTTTATGTCCACGGAATTGTCCACCAACTTCGTGCACTTACCCTGTCAAGCGGTTGGGAGTCTGACTACCCAGGGTGGTCTAGCATCAAACACACACATATTTTTCTCCTTTGGTTTTTTAATGCTTTGATGAAGGGTTTTGTAAGTTATTAGGGTTTCTACTTTACTGTTGATCATTACAGGTCATCTCGATGTTGTGTGAAAAAGAGCAACACAATGATCACACAATTTCTAAACAAGCAAAGCACTAGAAAGTTGAGAGCTCAACTACCTTATGATCTAAGACTGTAAATTCCTTGTATTAGACTGTACAACTACTACATAGACCATACATATCATGTATGGTCTTGAACCTACATGTTTTCCAGTTCTATAATCTTCTTTGTAGAATCTAAAGTCTTATCTTCTCTGCTCACTTCTGTCACATCTAGCTCATCCCAGAATCTTCCTAAACAAGCTAAGTTTCTCTCCCCTCTTGTATATTGATAAAGTTATTGTTTATCACTTAGTCCATTTCAAGTTGGAATGAATTATTTTTGTCATGCTTAATTGATGTTGGAAGTTAATTAGATAATAATTGTCTACCTGTTTATAATCCTTGTACCTTTTTCAGTAGAAATTTTAAATAAGGGTATAAATATGACCAATACATTATAGCTCCTCAAACCCATTATGAGGTGTGGCATAATATATAATAGAATACAAGCCCTTGATTCATCCCTCACACATGGAAACATGCACAAATTTAGCTCATGTTTGATCTATGGGAAGAAACATGGATAACTTCAAACTGGTAGTTTGTTGTTGTTATGGGTACTCTTAAGGAATCAAATGGTCCAATGTTTCTTCTTAATTTTATTAGAGTGAGAATAGAGGATCCTTGAATTTTCCAAGGTCACCCTACTAGGTTTTAGTGAATGAATATTTATATATGACCAATCGTTAGATTTCTTACTCAACAAACCTAAAAGTACTACCTAGGTTGACTAAGCCAAGTAACCCTTTTGAAAAAGTTAATATTAGAAGTGTATGGGATAGGTTCGTAGGGGGTGGATAGGTTGGAGTTTAACTTATCCTAAACCTACAAACATGTCCATGATGTCTAATAAATTAGGTCTGAGACACATGGAGGATTATGCATATGTTCAATAACATGTGCAGTGATTTGTGAGGGGTTGGGATGGAGAATACTTGTTATCTAGTAGAAGCGAAGTGGATATAGAGTGAGACATTTCCTTAAGTTGTTCAAGTTATGTGTGAATGAGATATATATCATTATAGTTGTAACACACGTCATGTTTCCAAGTGTTGGGAATACATTTAGGTACTACAAATTACCCCCATTTCAATATAGTATTGATAAATGTTGGATTAATAGATAAGAAACAAGTAAATACAAACCTCACTTCTTGATCATACAATGATGTTGTAAATTCTTAAATCTCAGTACACCAATCCATATAAAACTTATAATCATATGGAAAGGACGCATAGATTTTTTTAGATAAAGGTACAAGAGGATTTAATAACCTTTTTTACATTTCTTCATCACTCTTATCATTCATTTTGATTACGAGTTGATCGCTTCCACCTTGTCAAGTATCTTTTCCTTCGTGACTCATGGTGTTACATATCTAGAGGTAGTTATTGAGAATCAAGATATAGTCTAGGTAAATAAGTAGATATGGGAAGATATCATTTTACATTGGATTGAGAAGTTCATCATGTACAAATAATATACCTATGTGATGCGATGTACGTGTCATTATTTTGGATGTTGGGAACATGTAGACCATGTGTATCCGAGTTTAGTACTACAAAGCGAGACATAAGGGAATTTATCAAGCGCGGCAGAGAGGATCGAAAGATCGAGAGGATTGGGTCGATAACCACCTAGAAAAAATACTTATGAGATTTCTATTTACGGATCTAGAGGATAGGGTCCACATCCATAATAATCACTTAATAATCCTCTTCACCTAAAGTAAGCACCTCAAGTCTATTATGACATGTATCTCCAATTACAAAAATTTTAGAGGTATTGAAAATGCAGCAGAGCATGTGTACAAGTGTGAGATACTATGGTATTCTAAGCAAATTACAACTTTATATATGGTAGCTGTTGTATGTATTTTATATACGTTGAGTATAAGAAAGTGAAACTCATGTACACAGAGGTCAAGAATTAGAAACAAAGTGTTTAAAGAGATTTGTAACTAACTGCGTAAAAACTCATGCGAGGCATGCCGGTAACTTCGATTCCTGAGCGGATGATGACCCATTGAGGCTCCTGTGTATAAAAGAGAAAAATATTAATACATGTACAACATACACGTGAAACAAATTATAATAATAATCTAGTGCAATTAAATGATTTATTAAAAATGTAAGTTTGTCTGACTTGAAACTTACGTTTGAAACACGCCAACCGATAGCTAGCATGTCAACACGGATGTTTCCTTCACCGGCTCTTGCTATTTAAAATAAAATAAAAAATTAGTTTTTTACATGTATGTACATGACGTACAATCATATATATATTAATATCTCAAACATGTGAATTAAACTATTGTACATATATATATTATTTAAATTTATTTAAAATTTACCTGTGAAAGACCAATATCAGTGGCTCCAGTTCCAAAAACATTCCCCAGCATCTCATCTATAGAAAAAAAATCCTGTGAACCAGCAAATGATGTCTACTTTGCGGTGCATACGGCACCACATGATCCACGGTGGTGTGGTGCACTAGAAGCCCAGCGCCTCCACCAACATCACCGGATGCGATCTGGGTGCTTATCTTTGGTGAGAGTGTCGATGAGCTCCCTCGTGCATGCAATGTATCAATCTCCACACCTCCTTCACTTGTAGGAGGGATAAGCTGAAAGCGATGGGGGTTTTGGGGCATGGGGATCTAGGGCTGACCTACGCGTGCACCGGAGTGCTCTACTGCATGCGAGCCACCTCCTCGACCAAAAAAATCGAAAAGTCAAAATAATTCGGGACCTCATTGAGCACAAACTCACAATATAATTTCTTCAAAAATAAAGAGGAACCTCATTGTTGTTGCATGGTGGATAATCAAAACCATCCACCATCGGTCCCAAAAATTGTTTTTGATTCTATCATCATGGCACCATGGATTGGGAACCGTTTGCAAGTAAGCTGCGGGGGGCATTGGTTACTAGGGTCGGTAAATAATGCACAAATGAGGTCTTTTCCAATTTTTTTGTCTTTGGGTGGCGCATGAGATAGTTTATCCGCATACCACCACCTACGATCACTTAAAGGTGTTCCATCTATGTATTTGGTTGGTTGCGGACTCGACTTAGCCATCAATGTTTGCGATGTATTGGCTAAAGTCATGCGGGATGGATTTGTAGCATGATTTTGTCTTATAGTTTGAATTAGGTTCTCAATGACAATTTTATTTTCTTGGATTCTTCCAATGATATTATCTTGCGTTCTGTTGGCTCGGTGGGGACGAGAGGAGCCACGGGGCGGATCTATGTTTGGAGGAGGTTTTGAGGAATGTTCGGAGGGTTTTGAGGAATGTTCGGTGGGTTTTGAGGAATGTTTTGACGGTTTGCACGAGCCGAGCTTGCCGACCAACTGATAAAACAATAAAATTGTATACATAAACAAACAATTCACAAAACCCATGAAAATGCCAAAAAAAACCTAAAATGCAAAAAAAACAACCTAAAATGCAAAAAAATGATTACAATCGGGGACTTACCTCCTCGTCTTGGCGGCATGGTTGAATCTATCGCTATCCAGAAGTCCGATGAGCAATTTTGAGATAGTATTGAAAGTGCGAGTGAAAAACGTTTAGGAAAAGTCGCGGTTCGAAATGAAAATTAGGAAAATAACGAGTCGCGGGACTGTTAAATTTTGTCTCAGAGTTCCGCGATCGCGGTTTATAACCGCGCTCGCGGTTATAAACCGCGATCGCGGAACTAGGTTCGGTAATTACCGAACCTAGAATTCAATAACCGCGATCGCGGTTTTAGGACCGCGCTCGCGGTTTTAAAACCGCGATCGCGGTACCTTTATTTCGGGTTTTTATGTCCACGGAATTGTCTAAGGCCAAAAGAAAACATTTCGGAGGCTCGCCCGGACCCTGCTCAGAACCACCCGCCCGAGCCTTGAACCCCGAAGATAAGCTGTGGAAAGTGTACAGTAATCTTAGTGTACAATATTAAAAACTTTCTCACATGAAAATAGGGTCCACAACCTAACAAGACACGCCCTTAAAGTAAAATTTTCCATTTTTTATTAAATTTCTTCAAGAATTACACCTATTTATGTTTGTGTTATACTGTTATTCTAGTGTATTTTTTCCAATGTCATAAAGCCTAACATATGTTAGTTTCTATATGAGCCATTTAGGAATATTATTTTATGTCTCTTGTAAAACAAACAGTACCTCAATTTTATATTCTAAAGATTTGTAAATTTTCTAATGACTTATTTAGAAACATGTGTTCATTGTCTAAGGAAGTTTGAATTTCTATTGTAGGGGAGTTTCATTTTCGACTACAAAAGACAATATAGATATAGGTGATTCTCAATTACATGTCCACACCCTTCACCATTTGTAATCATCATATAAATCTCATAGAAAACATCATATTTGGAAAAATTCTAAAGTCAATTGAATTGTTGATCAATGTTTGTTTTCTCCTTCACGGTTTCACTAAAACCAACATCTCTTACAATGAGAAATTTCTTATTATTTTCATCATATAACATGTTGGCCTTTGAGGATTCTAGATATTCAAATAATATGAATTTATGACTCATGTGGTTTAATTTACTCATTTTCTCCTTTTGGAATCAATTTTAATCATATGGATTTGAAAATGAAAATATGTTGTATTGAATGAAGATGAACACTCCAAAATTTATATTCTTCATTTCAATCACTACTGATAGTAACATATTACAATGATACACTAGTTTTTCATTTTCTTTTGCCAATAAATGTATATTGACCCCTTTGAAATATAATAGTGCGCTAACCATGTTCAAAATAATTCTATTCATCCTATAAGATACTCCATAGTGTTGATGAGTATGAAAAACTTGTAAATGTTTCTCGATCCCATTTTGCTTAAGATAGGATTTAAAAACATTTATGTGATTTCAATAACATTTCCAACCTTGAGCGCCCCAATTTGAGTTTTTGCTTCATCTTCAACCATTTTTGAAAAATGATTTCAAAATTTTGAACACTTTTGGTTTCCATTTTATGAACTAGATCTCTTGTCATTTTGTTATAATGACTAAAAAACAACATAAAGTACATGTGACCACCAAAAAAAAAGAATTGGTGGAGAGCACAAATCATAGAAAAAATAACCACAATTTTCTCTTAGATTTCCATTTTAATTTTTGAAATTATTCTCTTGAGTATTTATCTAGATTTCATGCTTCAAAATTTTTAATTTTCTTAGGAAGAATTGGAAATAATTCATCACCATTGTTTTGGATTGTGTGAGTGTTGGCATATTTTTTGTTCCAAAATATAGTATGTTATAAAATACTTGGCCACATCCCTTCTTATGCAAGATTAGAAAATATCCTTAAGACTAAAGGCTCACCCACTAATACACAATTTGTAACTAGCACCATATTTTGGCTCTTTTTTCATTATAAATTGACCTTTATGTTTGTTTTAAGTGTGTTTCTTGCAAGAAATCACATCAAATTTTCATTGAAAAAATGACGTGACTAAATGATTATAGTTAAGTCACATTACTTCCATTATTTGTGTCATGTTTGTGTTGATTTTTTTATGCATTTATGTTGTATATTTATGATTCCAACAAGAACACTATCATAATGGAAAGTGGAAAAATGTGATGCAAAGTCCCTTCAAAATTAAAAAATGCAATATAGTTATTTCATATTTGAAATACTTATATTGCATTTTTGTAAATGTAAAATAATTTTTTTGTATATTAAATTGGTGGTGTGCATACTAGAAACTAATATAGAATATCACTCAAACAAACACAATTAATAAGATCACAACAACGTTTACACAATTAATGATGATTAATATATTTTTAAAATGTATATTACAACTCTAAAATAAAATATCCTACATCAAGTTTTTTACATATTTTCTAAATGAAATTAACATTGTGTTGGTGAGAAAGAGTATATTACAATGTCTTCTTAGATGTGAAAGAGTAAATCATGTCTCTCAATAGGAGGATTTCCCATAATAGCCATGATTTACATCCATGTAGTTCGTGTGATTATTCAATCTCTGGAAAATTTTCCTCTAGAATCTTTTTTTGTATTTTATGACCCTGAGGTCATTTTTAGGTGTAGATGCTACAAAATCTACCCCACGGTGGGTGCCAAAAACTATTGGCAAGAAAATTTGTCTTGTGGACAAATTGGTGGGTTTCAAGCCAACACTATGGGAATCTAAGTCCCTCTACTTGAACGGTGTAGCTTTTGTATGTGCATGCGTGAAAAGTGGATTTCAATGGTGGCCTTTCAACCAGAGATCCAACAGGGGCACTCCACTGACCCTGTGGCAAAGCTAGCAATTTCTCACTAGAGAAGAACTTTGTCGAGAGAAGGGAAAGGAGTGAGAATGGAGGTAGGGAAACTAATTTTGTGAGTAGAATATCATATGCCCACACACATTAATTAGAACTTTCATTTACATGCATTTATAGTTAGAAGGAAAAAAATTGTAGGAGAAGCTACAAGACCAAATGAAACTCATTGGTCACAAAGTACCAATTAATTCCTCAATCAAAGAGGAAAAAATTCCTTATTTTATTATTGAAGCTCGAGAAGAGTTTGTACATAGCTTGAGAATGGAAGAAATTCGAGGAAGAAGAGAAAATAGAAGCAATGTGGCATTTTTGTCTTTTCTAGGTACAAAGCACTCTAGTCTTTTTTGAAATCAATCGCCATCCTTGGAATGACGTCGAGAAGCCATTATATTCTTTAAGAAACCGTTACAACTTCAAAAATCCTCAACACCTTTTCAAATTCCTCTGTTGTGAAGAAAACGCTCATGGCGGGTTAAAAACTAGATCTTACAAAGTAATTGTTACATTTGATTTGTCAGTTTAAATATAGACCATTTGATTTGCTCCTCTAACTCTGAAATTGGGCCGTCCACATGGCAGGAAGGGATTGGAGCGATTCTGGGAAGCCTTTCGCATTTTTTGATTTTTCACGAGATTTGGAAATTTGGAACAAATTGACTTACATTTTCTGTCATCACCAAACCGCACTATGATAATTCTTCACCGGGAACTCCTCGTCTTATGATTATTTACTAATGCCATGACCTTTAGTTTAGTGGATGTAATCTGGAAACAAAACAACAACATAACACAAGAATACCATCGACTATGATAAGATGGAATGATGACAAATCTGAAATATCAAAGTAAATTATAATATTAACATGAAATTGTTACAATCTCACCCATGAGGTACTTCAAGTGTTATTGACTTCACTTGACTTTCACCAAGACTATGGGAGAAACTTTACAATTACACCTCTTAATGGCTTCTTCAACACACCTTTAAACTAATGGCTTCCTTCGCACACTTCCTACAATATTTCTCACTACTTCCTTCTATGCTAAATGAGGGGGGTGGCCTCTCTATTTATAGAACTTCCAGGCTTATCCATCTTATCTCTAAGATAGGATAAGAAATCCACTTCTACGAATCATATTCCATACCTTAACTCTTATCTCTGTACATGTAAGCTTATCTTTTAAGATAAGATAAACCTTATCATTTTACATGGGTTCCACATTTTTAAACTTTTACAAATAAAATATACAAAATATTTATGACCTCACTCTTTGTCCTTATTACCAATATAATATTTCTAATTCCTAATCACGTAGACCCTACTTCTCTAATTACCCAAACTTTGACATTTTAACATTACTGGACCACTTACGACAAATATTTACTTTTTACAACATTCCTATTGTACTTTGGTACTTCATTACCGTACTCCACATTATTGGCGGCACCATACTGATGGCGCCGTTATCTTCTATCATACGCTACTACTAATTATACTTAACAACATCATATTCCTAATACATACATTAATGAAATAGAAATTATGGAGGAAAATTTTAGTGTCGACATCTTCCCCCTTCCTAGCTTCTACTCCGTCCTCGGAGTAGACTATTCTGGTGCTTGGAAAATCTTCAACTTGTCGTGGTTGACCCATTTCGTAATGGGAGTGCCATCCAATTCCTCCAGTCGGTACATACCATTTTCATGCACAGCTGCTATTTTGTAGGGCCCCATCCATTTTGGAAGAAATTTTCTCTGTCTTCTTTTTTTGTATCTGGAATCATATACTAGAACCAAGTCATTCACATGAAATGGAGACCACCGGATCTTTTGATCAAAGTATTCCTTCTGCTTCATTTTCTTCTTATGGCTTGTATCCTTTGCTATTTCTCTCATTTCCTCCAGCAAATGAAGATGTACCAACCTTTCTTTTACTGAATCACTTTCATCCATCCTTTCATTTTCATAACTCTCACGATGGGAATATCAAACTCAATAGGAAGAACTGGATCAATTCCATAGGCCAACTTTGAAATGGGAGTATCCTGTTGCTGACTTTGATGTTGCCTATATGCCCACAATGCTTTGCATGAATCCTTTTATCCCATTTATGTACCTGCAAGGCTGCATCTTTTGCTAGAATTTAACACAACACAAAATTTGTTCGTTCCACTTTGTCCATTTGTGTGCTTGGCTTGTATGTTGTTGCCTTCATGTGCTTAATAGAAAACTTATTGACTAGGGCTTCTACCACCTCATTAATGAAGTGGCTTCCTTGATCTGTTACAATTTCTAATGGGCAACCAAATCTGGTGACAATTCGTTCATACATGAACCTTGCCACTTCATCCATGGAAGTTGTTTTCAATGGCCTAGCTTGACCCACTTGGTTAAATAATCTGTGGCAACTCTGATATACTTATTTTGGCGTGATGTAGTTGGAAGTGGACCTCTGATGTCTATTCCCCACTTTTCAAAGGGACCAAGGGGAAGAATAGGACATAATGGGTGATGAAGTCTTACGGTTACCATGTGTTTGACAAATATCACATGTCTTACAATAATTATAACAATCTTTAAAAAGAGTGGGCGGTGATAACTGCATCCAAGATCCTTCTTGCTTTGTAAGTTGTCAGAGAAGTGCCCTCCACATGTACCATTGTGGAATTCTTCTAGCAGATTCCTTCCCTTGATCACGTCCAATTTGCCCTCTTGTCTTGTCCATCGAGTCCTATTCGAAATAATACTCCATGCGGAATAGAATATGGACGAGTGGCTTGAGTAATCTTTCTCTTAGTCTTTGCATTGGCACCATCGGAAACTTGAATTCATTCGGATAATTCCAAATATCTATGTATTCACTAGGGATTGTGTCGAGGGATAACAATGCTTTGCATCGGAAAATCATCATCATCACAAGATGATCCTAAACCATCATAGGCTCGAGAGAGTGCATCTGCATTGACATGCTTCTTTCTGGCCTATCTATAATATCAAATTCAAATTCTTGTAGTAAAATTATCCATCTTTCTATCCTCACTGATGGGTTAGGCTTATTTACAATATATTTTATAGAGCTTGATGATCTCATTACAACTAGAAATTTTTGCCCTAGCAAGTAATTTCTAAACTTCTTCTGTAAAAAATGATAGCGAGCCTCTTTTCGATTCTGATATAATTTACCTCAACCTTTGCTCATTTGTGCGCTCCCAAAGTAAATTGGATGTTCATTCCCATTTTCATCCTTTTGGCTCAAAGTACTTCCTAGTGCTTTGCATCCGAGGCATCGATGTACACAATGAATGGCTTGCTCCAATCTGGATTCTTCAAAACAGTGAAGACACCGGGGCTTCCTTCGATTGTCCTAAAGCTTCATGCGCCTTATTTCTGGTTCATAAGTAACATCATTCTTGAAGAACCTGGGTTAGTGGCTGTGTGCAATCTTTGAGAAATTCTTGATGAACCTTCTATAGTAACCCACATGGCCTAAAAATGATCTCAACTTACTTTTATTAATAGGAAATGGTAAATCTTTGATTTTTGAAACTTTATCAGGATCGATACCAATACCATCTCTGGATACAACATGCCCTAACAAAACACCTTTAGAACATCCAAAGACACACTTTGTAGGGTTTAGTGAGGCTTGTGCTTCATCTAACCTTTGAAATGTTGTCTCCATTTGGTGCAGGTGGTCCAACTTGCTCCCATAGATGCAAAAATCATCCAGAAATACTCTGATGAAGGTCCCAATGTAGGGTTCGAACACCCTATTCATCAAACATTGGAATGTTGCTGGAGCATTACACAACCCAAAAGGCATAACTCTATAAGCAAACATTCCCCAAGGAGTGGTGAACGTGGTCTTCAGCTGATCTTTCTCTGCTATACAAACTTGGTTGTAGCCGCTATATCCATCAGCAAAACTATAGCACTCCTGGCCAGCTACTTCGTCCAAGATCTGATCTGAAAATGGAAGAGGGTAATGATCCTTCTTTGTTGCCTTATTGAGCTTCATGTAATCAACACAAATGCGTAGCTTCCCATTCTTTTTTATTGAGATCACAATGGGAGAAACCCATTACAATTCTCCATGCAAATATGAATCTTGCATCAAGCAACTTATCTATTTCTTCTTTTACAGTCTTGGAAAAATTAGGATTCATTCTATATGGCATTTGCTTTATGGGATTAGCACCATCTACCAGCTCAATACAATGTTCTACCCAACTTACTTGATGGAGTTCCTTGTAATCAAAAGTGAATAGGTGTATGTACCTTCGAAAGAGCTGGAGGTAGGATTCCTTCTCACTCTCCATCACAACATCACCAATCTTTATTTGTTGGAGACGATCATCAACTTCTTCTTCAGATAATTTTATGGGGTCATGAGTTGGTGTGACTGGAAGGATATCCATGACTGAAACATCCACCTCACTTTCTTCATCTTCAGTGTCCACTTCACTAGTACTAGAGTAATCAGAGGATGTCCAATCATCAGTTTCATCACTTGAATCCATAGGTTCTGCTTTATGATGTCGAGGGATCACGTTTATCTTCACCCTCTCTCTACCACGTCCAAGTGTCATGAAACCTTCATTCCAGTAGTTTCTTGCATGAACTCTCCTTAGCCATGGTCTTCCCAGCAGCATTGGGTATGCAACAGTACCATTTTTCATCACCTGAAATTCTACCACACATACAACACCCATAACAGATATTGCCACATTTGAAACTACACCTTCTGGTTTAGTTTTTCCCTTATTTAATGACCTTAACATAAGTGTTGAAGGGCGATCAATTTTTAAACCCAACATATTCATTATAGACTCGGTCATTACATTAACTGCAGCACCTCCATCAACTAAGACATCATGAATTGAAATACCATTACATAATACCTCAGCTTGTGGAGCATAGGGATCTGCCTCTGCCTCCAAAACAGGGACCTCAACCTCCTTCCTTCATCGAGCATTGAGTCCACTTCGCAACTCCCGCCTCTTCTCAGAAGACATAGCCAAGAGTTGACCATATGTAATATTTGCAGGCCTTTTGGACAGATCTTCCAAGATGGAGTATGGTCCTTACCCTTGTGAAATCAGAAAATCCTGCACACCCAACTTTCTTCTCCTATGTTTCTTACTAGTTTCTTCTTTCATCTTCTTAGGATCATTTCCATCTTGATTATCTTTTTCTTTCTTTCTTTTTGTTACAAACACATCTACTTCATTATTTCTTCTCTTATCTACTACATCAAAAGAATTCACGGTGCTTTTCCTTTATCATTATCTCCTTTACGGATGTAGAAGCTCTATCTGACAATTATACTTATAATGACCCTTTTTATAACAACCATAACATACGACTTCAGAAATATTTCTTTTTGGACCTCTATCTCCTCCCTGAGAACTAAATTCTTTCCTTGAAGAAGATTAATAGTTAACTGACCCATCTTTTTGAGCAGATCTTCATACTCAGTAGATGTACTAGGAGAAATATTTGTGCTCACCGGGAGTGGTTGTGGATTCTGGACCAAAGGTGCTGGTGTAGGCTCTACTTTAGCAATAATTTCTTTGGGCTCCTCTTCCATGCTTTCTTCTTGCCTTCTTGCAATCTCCTTTGCTTGTTCAATGGTAGTTGGGCGGTCATACTTCACTCGTTGTCTAATCTCTGGCTTCATCCCAAGAATGAAGTGCTTACAGAGGAGATTATCCACGCCATTCATCAACCCATCCGCTAATCCTTCCTTCCGGATCTGGGCATCGAGCTTCCTCCTTAGCTCTAGAACACGAGCATGATAATCCCTTATCTTCTCCTTCTCTCCTTGGGATAGCTTTGTGATCTCAATCATGAGATCTGCATATTTCTGTTGTTCACCAAATTCTTGAAGAAAACTTTCAGTTAATAAATCCCATGAATTTTCACATTATCACCTAGTGTTTCAAACCACCTAAGTCTTTGAACCATCCAAAAAGGTAGGAAAAAATTCAGTCCATTGTTCCCTTCTTATAAGGCCATTACAAATACAAGATCGCTTAAACTCTTGAATGAAAGAAGAAGCATCTTCATTAGATTGAGCTGAAAAAACAGGAATCTTTCCCATTTTCAAAAGTAACCACCGTGAAATACCAACCCACAAGTACAATCAACAAGACTTATGTGCACAAATAATTGGAATCACTATACTAGAAAGTGACTTTACACCTTTCTACAGTAAAATAGAAATGACCACGGTAAAATATGGTAAAACTTGACTTATGCAGGTAAAAACTGACTTTACTGTGGTAAACACTATTCACGGTAAAAAGTGAAGTTACTGCGGTAAATACTATTCACGGTAAAAAGTGACTTTACTGCGGTAAATACTATTCCCAGCAAAAATGACTTTACCATGGTAACTACTATTCATGGCAAAAATGACTTTACCATGGTAACTACTATGCGCATAAAAAAAACAAAGTTACCCTCCATTGATTTTTGACTAAGTGGGAATATCTCTCCGGAAAATCCACCAATGAGGAATGATCCGGCAACGGAACCAAAATGTCATCACCAATCCGGCACTATGATAATTCTTCACCGGGAACTCCTCGTCTTTATGATTATTTACTAATGCCATGACCTTTAGTTTGGTGGATGTAATCTGGAAACAAAACAACATAACACAAAATACCATCGACTATGATAAGACGAAATGATGACAAATCTGAAATATCAAAGTAAATTATAATATTAACATGAAATTATTCAATCTCACCCATGAGGTACTTCAAGTGTTATTGACTTCACTTGACTTTCACCAAGACTATGGGAGAAACTTTACAATTACACCTCTTAATGGCTTCTTCACACACCTTTAAAGCCCATGGCTTCCTTCGCACACTTCCTATAATATTTCTCACTACTTCCTTCTATGCTAAATGAGGGGGGTGGCCTCTCTATTTATAGAACTTCCAGGCTTATCCATCTTATCTCTAAGATAGGATAAGAAATCCACTCTGACGAATCATATTCCATACCTTAACTCTTATCTATACATGTAAGCTTATCTTTTAAGATAAGATAAACCTTATCATTTTACATGGGTTCCACATTTTTAGACTTTTTACAAATAAAATATACAAAATATTTATGACCTCACTCCTTGTCCTTATTACCAATATAATATTTCTAATTCCTAATCACGTAGACCCTACTTCTCTAATTACCCAAACTTTGACATTTTAACATTACTGGACCACTTACGACAAATATTTACTTTTTACAACATTCCTATTGTACTTTGAATATTACCGTACTCCACATTATTGGTGGCACCGTCATCGTGGTGCCGTTATCTTCTATCGAGGCTACTACTAATTATACTTAACAACATCATATTCCTAATACATACATTAATGAAATAGAAATTATGGAGGAAAATTTTAGTGTCGACACCCCGCTTTGAATTTTCAACTTAGACACTTGCACGTTCTTATTGGAAATGGGATCATGGCCCTTTTCTCAACATTTTAACCTTTTGAAAAGGCTCAAAACTCAATTTCCTCCATTGGCCCCTCTTTGCTTTGATTTGACTAGGACACATGGCACGTTACGTTGGAAACAGGGTCGTGGCTCTTTTCTAAACATTTTAACCTTTTTTGGAAAAAGGCTCAAAAACTCAATTTCCTCCACCGGCCCGCTCCTCCATTTGAATAAGACACGTGGCACGTTCTAGTTGGAGACGAGGGATTGCGGCCTTTTTCAACATTTTAACCTTTTTTAGAAAAAAGGCTCAAAAACTCAATTTCCTCCTCTGCCCACTCCTCTGCTTTGACTTTTCAACGGCGTGCCCGAGACCTTGGCGGAGTCACGAAGCATTCTAGAACTTTCACTTCACTTTTGGGAATTTGGTTAAATTTCCAAAAGTGCCCCGATGGCCTACTCATCTACTTTGACTTTTCAATAGTGGGCTTCACCTTTGACTTTTTCCCTACAGGCTTCAACTTTGACTTTTCTCTGCGGGCTCAAAATTTGACTTTTACCTTTATAGCCTAATCGGGGCTGCGGGGAAAATTTACCATTTTTGCCAAAAGTGACCAAAAGTGTTAAGTTCACCAAAAATCCCATTCCTCCCCATCCAATAGGATTTGACCATGTACCTGCATTCATTGGGGTCAAAATTTGATGGGGAAAAGATGCCCATCATCCCAATTGTGGAAAATACGCAGAGGAAGAAAACTTCATCGTTTTGAGTCCAATTTTTGAATTTCCTTCACGAACCAAAGGAATGGAGGCAAAACAATGATTTGACAACCTAGGCCATAGAAAAGTGAACAATTTTGATAAAAATGGAGGTCAGAAAGAGGATATTATGCATATATTAGGAAATGGAGGATTTCTAAAAACAAGCAAACCGAGGTTTTAAACAGCTCTAGGGCATGACTTTTGCTACTTTCTTGAATCTCTAACTTGACTTAAACACCAACGAAGGGCATGAGCTCAAAAAATTTGAATTTGGCTATGAAAATGTAGAGAGTAGTTTGGGAGACAACACATTTCTAAAATAATGTATTCCAGATTTAAACATAAAATCATGTTTTAGGTAAGTTAATGACAAAGATAGCAATGTACTCACAAATATGAGAAAATAGTTAATTTCTCATGTACAATATAGTAACATGAATTTTAATTAAAATTTATAAAAAAACTACTACTACGAACTAGCTAAATCATCAACTACTTGTCATCATCATCATCATCATTTAAGAGCTCATTATCATCATCATGATAATTTATGTGCTCATTGTTTGTATTGTTTGAAATGTGCTCCATTCATTGAAATGATGAGTCTCCATAGTCATAGTTAGGATCATCATCATCATCATCATCATCATCATCAGTACCCTCTCTAAAGTTAGGGCCATCAACTAAAAGTGAAGGTTTATTCACCTATAATAACATTATTTAATAATTATTGTAATATTTCAAATTCAAATTCTATGATAAATGTTTGAAATTCAAGTTTTGTTACATGCTTTATTTTAATAATTATTTAAAAAATTAATTTCTTCTTACCAACACAAACCCATGAGATTGTTCTCATTCATTGAATGCATTGGTGTTTCATCCAAGGGATTTGAGTTGTGCCCACATTTTTTTAGTGGATTTGAAGTCATACATCTTTCCTTTAAAATTTATGTAAGTTCAAAAATATAATTTAGATATGAATTATAAATGTTATATACTACATTATGGATATAAACTTACAAATTTATAAGAAACCTCATCTAATATGCTCATTTGTCTCAAACAATGAGTCACCAACTTCCATTAACTCATTACTCGCTTTGTAGGATTTATTGTAAAATAATATTTCATCTTCACATGAATCTAGAGATTCTAATAGAAGAAAAAACTACTTCTAGGATTATGTACAATAATATTTTAGATTTATCATAAATTTTTGTAAAAATGGTTTAAAATCCTAATTAGACTCATATGGATTCTCAAATGATACCACACCTCATTTTTAGACTCTTATTAATGATAATGCTTTGAATAGTCCTCAAGTTTCTATTGAATGTCATAATAGTAAATGGGAAAAAGTTTCTTTAGATGATCAAGAAAAATCTGATGCTTATAAGTTGACCTTAGAAAATATCTTTAGAAGAATCATAATTAAATAACTTACATATAGAATTATCTACTACAACTCCAATCTCACAATCAAGGTCAAATGGATACAAATGGATTTATTATACATAATAATACATATTAGGTTAACCATGGATATTTAAATGATAGTAATGAGGAAAAAAATTACAAGATCACTTTATTTACCTAATTATGTAGTCCTTTTTATAACATTATTCCTCCTAAGGATTCTCCTCTTATTAATGTTTCTCTTACTTCTCATATAATTAATGTATCTCTTACTTATCCAACTCCTTTGAATGATTCTCATGTTTCCCAAGTTCCTCCTCCTTAATTTTTTCCAACTCTCATTTTATTCTATTACTAATTCATCACCTTTATCATTTTCTTAATGTTTTTATTTTGATTTTTTATAAGTATTATTTCTCTTTCTTTTCTTAAATGACTATTATGAAAAACAAATTCTAGTGTTTTTCCCAAGGTTTTCAAAATCCATGTAATAAGGTAAGATACATGATATATTACTTAATTATATTGCTTATAAATTTATCTATTAACCCTTCTACATAGATTTTTTTATTTTTGGTGTGATGTATTATTCTTGTCATCTTGGGGCATCTTCCACCTCACTTGGTGAGTCATCTCACTTAGGTGAGGTCATAGGTCTTTAGGAGTTATATGACATATGACAGATTATTCTGTCATGGAATATGTCATTTTCATATGTGTCATAGGTGTCATACGATTTACTTTCCATCTTGGTAATTGTAACTCCTTTTTCCATCATGGAAGGAATGGTTGTCCAGAATGAGAGTTATACAACACTCCCATATGTACTCTCTTATTTCGATCTGAGTATAAGTAGACATGTATTTCCATGCATGATTTTTTTGT
Organism: Taxus wallichiana var. yunnanensis; assembly: GCA_018340775.1. NCBI lineage: Eukaryota > Viridiplantae > Streptophyta > Pinopsida > Cupressales > Taxaceae > Taxus > Taxus wallichiana. Next base: position 288,224,805 of record CM031239.1, read on the forward strand.
TGTTGATTATACACTTTTTTATTACTTATCTCTACTCAAATCCATTGGAGTCCAACCTTTTTGATGTGCACATGTTTATGTTTTGATCCTTGAAGAACAATTTCACATGGTATCAAAGATGTGATTTGGTGTAAATGTGTATTTGCTAAATAGTTCGCATTTTTATCATTTTCATGTAAGTTTTAATAATTTTTAGATTATACTAATCTATATTAAAATCTCTTGTTTTGGAGTTTATTGTTTATGGTTTGTGCATGTGCATTTTTAGGAGTTTTCCTGCTAACTTTGGCTAGATCAACTATCTCTAGCGAAAATATTTGGTTGGAGGTATTTAAAGTTCTGGTTTTATTGGATTTTTTCATTAAAATTTGGTTTTTGTTTGTAAAATTATTTGTTCTCCGATTCTTCTCCTCTCTCCTCTCTCTCATGCTCACTCATGGCTCCTTCTCTATCCTCATTGATCTCCTCTCCTTACTAGCTCGGTAAAGTCCTTTATTAGCTCAGCAAGATCCTCCATCGAGATCCTATGTCGATATCTTTCCATCTTGTTTCATTGAGCTTTGTGCTCGATCTTCCACGAGATCTTTGCAAACTCATCCCTTGTTATCTTGTTTGGCTTTGCAGAGCTTTATCCGAGCTTGTTTGAAAGGTTTTGGGCTTGGCCATGTTTTACAAGTTTTTCTCACCATTCGAGCTTTCTTCCCCCTCAAAATCGGTATTGAGATCAAATCTATATCAAGCTAACTCATCCCTGTTTCTTTTGGCTCATTGTGATTATTGGGCTTGACTCTATTTTTCAAAAAAATGTTTGGGTTCTCAGTGGGTTTGGCCATATTAAACCCTAAGTCGTGTATGTGACTATGTTCATAGAGAGCTTGTCACTTTAATTTTGTGCTCGACCCTATCTCGACCTAAAAATACTAATCCATCTCCTTGCAAATGTTTTGACCACCTCCTTTTGCCTTTGCTCGGTTTCCTATATTGTCAAGTTCAAATCATTCCCATTATCTTTGATTTGTCTCCTTACTTATGACCCTTCTTGGACCATTTTGTGCTCCCTACTACCCACCACTTTTACCTCACATCTGTTTTAATGGTATAACCGTTGTCATCTTCCCAACCCACTTAATTATCCTTGAGCCACTTTGCCTCGAGCACCCCACTCCGGCCACATGGGATTCATCCTCTCTCGTCTTTGACCTCTTTTTTTCCTCCCTCCATTTTTTTTCAAAAATCTCACCTTAGTTTATTAAATATTAGCTTTGTTTTTTAAACCAAAGTTATTTTCCCTTAGTTAAAAATATTTTAATAGCTTAGCTTTTAATAATAAATTTAAAGTTAGGTATTTTTGTTTTAAATGAGCAAATTTATTTTAAGTAGGCCATTTAATTAAATTACGAGGTGGTTTTTTCATAATTAAAATTCCTATTAATTTTTAAATTATTTTTAATAATAAATTAAATGAGAAACTTATTTGCCAAAATTAGCATTATTGGATGTTTCGACCGTGTGTGTGTGTAGTGGCCCTCTCTTGCATCTTTCGGAGGATTTTCACATTTTTGCATGCCTTTTGACTTGTTTGAGTCATTTTTACATGTAATCACTCTTTTTATTGCTTGTGTACTAGTGAGATCATCCACCATAGCCTTTCAAAAAGGGATTTTCTTGTGACATGATATGTTGTTTATCACACAAAACTAATTTTCTCTCCCCTCTTCAAGTTTCCACTAGTTTTGTGCTTTCTTGTAGTGTCGATTGTTGTGATTGCTCAAAACTTGATTTTGGTCTCCACATTTGCACGTTTTACGCCAATTACAAGGTAGATGGTGAATTTTTTTGATGAAACACATTCACATGTGGTTGTAATCAATGAACTACATTATAAAGTGCCACAAATAGGGTGTGAAAATATTGTTTTGGGGTGTGTGTGTGTGTTTCATTTCTACATTCATTATTTATCTCTCTTCATGATGGATGCTCTTATTTTCCTTTTTTCGAGTCTTTTAAATTTCCTTGAATGAAGATCTAAAATGGTTATGAAACTAAGTGGTAAAGGGTTTTTATCACCATGGGAGTTGATCACTAAGCACAGTGATGAACCTAAAAATCTAGGTATTTTAACTGATTCGATGAAGCCTTAAGTCTTCTCTGTATGTCCATTTCTCCCTCTCTTCCACATCAAGTCTTCCACAATACCCGATGGATCCTGGAAAAATCTTGATGATATGTTTGGAAAATGAGATCACATGAGATCACATGAGTTGGAGAATGAACATCTAGGATTAACTCTTAACAACATAGATAACTTATAAGATTTCTTCTCAAATATTGTCAACACTATATTACTATTGAAAGAATATGTAGTTAATAAAAAGGATGCCTATTTGATCTTTTTAATTATTTATAAAATTGTCCCTAATTACTTTTTCTTCATTTCTACTTTCCATGCCATGAAAGAAACTCTAAGGACTACTTGAAAAATGACCTCATTTAACAACTTTTCATCCCAACTCTTTTGAGAACAAGATAAGTTGACTCAAATGGGAGCACTAAAATCCAAGTATCATGCCATTATAACAAGTAAGATTAAGGAAAAGGAAAAGAAATAGGAAAATAAAAAAGAGAAAAATGACCAACCTAAGAAGAAACCAAGACCAACCAAACCAAATCTAACATGAATGCTTCTACTTTTGAGCCTAAAGTGAAGAAGGAAAAGTGTAAATTTTCCTATTACAAGAAGACTGGTCATGAGGAGAATTAGTGTATGAGAAAAAAAATAGATCACCTAACTCATTTACTTGAGAAAATTAATAAAGTTGTTCTGAGTTTGTTAAACAAAATGCTCAAGTCTGAGTCTTCCAAAGAAAAGGAGTTTAAATATGAGAAGAAGAAAGGAAAGTCCCTTATAGGTAGAATTGTTCCTTCATTGACATGGATCATTTAATACGGTGCCTCACACCACATGGGATATTTTCAAGTTGAGTTTTCCAACATTAATCCATGTGGCATGTCCCAAATCACTTTGAGTGATGATGATTCATTTTTCAGTTGTTGGTATTAGATCGGTAGAAGTAGATGGTGGAACATTTAACCATATGTTAAGTGTTCCCAATCTCTCTACAATTATCCTATTGATTTACCAAATCAATCATCTTGGTGAAGGAATGTGAAAGGAATTTAATAAAAACTCGGTGATTATTCATGATCTTCACATTGATTCTATATTAGTTGAGGAAAAGTGGATCATCGGTTATGATTGTAAACCTTCTCCACTTTAATTATGATTTGACATCCACTACCTTGTTTATTGTAATCCAAAAATTACACCCCTATAATTTTGAATAACTCATCAAAAATGGACTTCGCCACCTTTGCTCAAGAAAGCTATGGAAGACTAACTTAGCCTCATACGGAGTGTATGAACTTAGTGTTATGTAGATTTTCTCAAACCCATAGAACAAAGAATGATTAGAGTAGGGAATTATGTGGAATTAATCAAGTTTATTGTTGTGCCACATTATTTTATTTTACATCAAAAAGTTGAGTCCTGTTAAAAGGATAAGAATCTAAGTGTCGCGAGGTTTTCAAAGTTTAGTGTCCCATGGGTTTTATCAAACCCGTAGAACATTGAATATAGCTACCTAAAGAAAGGGCCACACAAATACAAAATTTCAAGGTGTACCTTGCATGCCATGGTATTTTATTTTAGTCTACATGGGATTCTTTTATATCATTACATGATCATGCAAAGCATACATTTTCTATCCCGAGCCCCGTGGCCTTCTCTTGTGGGTTTGGGGTTTTATTTGTAACTCGGTGGGTTCCACACGCATATAAAATTTTTCACCTCGAAGTTCCACAATCTCACTTGGTGGATCCTCATGGACCTCGTACATCTTGGCATGTTGTGTAATTCCCCTAATCTCTACCACCTTCCTTTGTGGGCTCGTGGGCTTAAAATTCACATAGTCACATTACTTCTCACATGTATTATCATCCCCAACTCCCAAGAGTTGCCAACCGAGACCCAATCCCCACATAAATGAATGTGTGACACTTGGAAGCCAAGAAAATCCCCTACGGTTAATGGTATTATCCCATGACCAACGAAAAATGCCACGTGCCATGCATTTCTCCCAACCAACAAGACTTTTAATGGCCATAACTTCCTCCATAGAGCTCAAAACACTCAAATTTTATACCATTAGAAATATCCCATCCCATTCTTCATCATGGAATTGAGAAAATCAAAATTTGGTGAGATTTGGTGGGTGAAAATGTTAAAAATGATTTGTTCCATAAATGTGTAGCTACATAAACTCAACCACCCAAATTTATGAATTATGGGGCTCTTTCCTTCTTCTACAAGAAAAGTGATGTGGGGGAATGGATTTGGTCAGGCACCCATCATGTTTTCAAATTTTTTAATGCATTTTATGTGGTTTTAGGAAGAACTTCATGCCCTTCTTCTTTTCCCTCCTCTCCTTATCCCATTCTTCTATAAATATAAAAATGAGGCTCATTTACATGGTAAAACTCTCTTAGAATGTAAGGTCTTCATTCACAGTGTTTTCTAATAATTTCATGAGTTACAAGACTCGGATTTGAGCCTTTATAATGTGTTTATACATTATTCATGCAATATAATGGAATGTGCATCTCTATAAGGAAACAAAATTCATGCTTATTTTCTATTCTCTACCCTAACTTGTATTTTCTTGCATTTTATTACTTCTTCATTCATTGAAGGTACGTTGTGTATATTTTCTCACTTAGCAGGGTCTTATTTCTATTGTTCTCTATTAAAATGGAGGCATAAATGTTTTTATGGAATGTAGTTCTCTTTTCTTCCCTCTCCTCCTTCATTCTCTTCAACTTTCACTCATTTGAGAGTGTCTTTCCCCCTCTTCTTGGTGTTATCACCTCCCCTTATCTTAGGATATCCCATTTATGCATATGTTTCTAACGATGGTTCCTTGGATTCTTAGTTTAATATTAGATAATTACACTTACATTTTTAGGAGTAGTTTAGAATTAGGAATAGGTTGAGAAACCAACCTTCTCTGTAGGTTGATTTCAACTTGTAACACCCACATTGCAGAGATCATCCCATGTTTCCTCAAAATCATGGGTTCTTTATGACTCAGGCAGGGTGAAATTCTGAGCTCCAACAATTCGACACACCTAGTGGGATAATTTAATGCACTTTACAACATCTTTATTGATTTTTGTGTGTGACTTAGTAATTTATAGCCTTTAGAAGCTTATTTCAACACATCTACTAACTCCAATCATCATACCTAGTGGTTTTAGTAGTTAAGGTTCTCATTTTCATGAGAATAATAAAAATAATACAAAGTGCATAAGAAGTGAACACTTTGAATATTTGTATTTTTCACCAAGGAGGAGGAGAGAGAGAAAGAATGGTTCGAGAGATCACCATCTCCTCAAAATAGAACTCTTTATTCCACCTCCACCTTTTGGTAGGAATTTCTTGTTATCTTCTAGATTTTTAAGACCCATTTCAATCATGGCACAAATAAAATTTTCCATTTTTGGCTTCATTGGTGGTATTCCTTTGGCCCTTAATGCATCTCATGATATACCAGTTTCTGTGTTAAAAATTTATTCCATTTTTCACTATTTAGAATCACACTACCCTATTGACCATATCTAGGATATATTGATAATTTCTTTTTAGTTTATTTTGTTATAAATGATGATGTTATAGTTATGCTTCTTGTTTCTTATTTTAAAGGAAACCACTTCATGGGTATAGAAGTTTGATACCTGCTTCCATTCACAATTGGGATGAGCTTGGCACAATCCTTTGCAATCAGTTTGAAGAAAAATCAAACAACATATATTTTTTAGAGAAGTTAACAACCATCAAAAGGGATCTTAATGATCTTATGGCTTATTTTAAATTTAGATTTCATAAGACATGGGACAAAATTCCAGTTCTCTTAAGACCAACTCCACAAGGTGTTTTCCTTTACTTATTAAGATCATTGAATTATTATATAATAGTTATGATAAAATCCATGGGTGTTATGTAGCTACATGATGTTTATCCAATATCCATTAGGGATGATAATTGTCTAATACAAGATAGAAATATAACCTCTAGATTACCTATGCCTTTTTTCTTGCTTTTCCTCAAGCTTCACAACCTTTTATTACTCCCATTCCTCGGAAAAAATATCAACCAAATGCCTCTACATCATATTCTCCCCAAAATCAAAATGATAATGATGAAATGAAAGTTTTGATCAAAAATTTCCAAATAAATTTATATCCTTGGAGAAACAACAAGCTAGTCTCTATTGCAAATTAGCCAAATCATAATCAAGGACTATATTCTAACCAAGGATTTAATCAAGGTTATCAAACTTATAGAAATTAGTATCCAAATCAGAGATATGGGAAAAATCAGCAAAATGATAGATGGCAAGGTCAAAATCCACATCTTCCTCTTTAGACAATTGATCCTACTTAGCCACTTACTTCTACTAGCTCAAGTAAAGCACTTGATCCAGTGTAAAATAATGTTATATAAGAAACATAATGGTTTTTCCATGCAATAAATCACATAACTAGAATATTTTTACAAATGCATTCTAAATTCAGGTCCTTATGGTCCAGAATTCTTCCAATCAGCAAGAGCCATTTATGGTAACAACCAATCCTAATCTAGGAGATCAAGAAGTGAATCCTAAAACTAATCTCATGTTATTTAGGGATGATGAATTTTTTTTGTTAATCAATATATTGATCACTCAAGCAGGTTGCAAGTCCATGTAGTGGATAACACAACATCAATGAAAAGGAAAATAGATGTTCAACAAGATGTTTAAAACTCACATTATACTACAGACCCACAAATCGAAAATAAAGGAAAGGTTAATACCATACCTCAAATGTACAAGTCCATGGGAAATAATTTCATCATTTTTGAGAAGATTAAGAAGATGAATGTAAATGTGATAATGTGGGATGTTTTGGCTATTCCATCACAATGAGATTTCTTACATGAAGTTCTGAAGTAGCTCCCTCAATTTGAACCAGCAGCCCAAAATATTCATTCTTCTTCCAATTTGTGCCAATAAAAGGAGGATAAAGTATTTAAAGGTGTGAAATACCTTCCCTTTTATATGTCTTTAATTTTGGGTAAACATTTAGTTCATTATTTCATGATTAATTTAATGGTTATTACTTTTGTCATGCCTAATAAAATTGTTGATATCCTAGGCCTTTAGTATAGATTGGTTTCTAAAGGTGTTTTGCAACTTGATGGCTTGATTGCTTATATTTTAGGGAGTAATTAAAGATCTTGAGTTAACACTTCATGTTTTCTAAGTCTAACTATAAATCAAGATGTATTGGTGATTGAATTTCCTCATTTTTTTCCATTTTCCTGTCAAGAGACTTCAAAACTAAAGTAGGTAGTTATTTTTCTTGATTGGTCTCACATGCTCTTAAAACCATGTATGGAACTATATTTACCATACAAGTTAAGTTAATAGTCTTCTAACATGTTGATTCTTATGATCTCACTCTCTCCAATATAATTATCTCATACATGAAGACCAAGATCATGAGTCAATTTCAATTGAGCAACATTTTGTCCTTCAATTTCTAGTTATATGTTAGATGAATGGGAAAAAGATCACTATGAAATTTACCCTTATAATACAACTATGGAAACTAGACTTGGAACATATTGTATTCATGAGGAATAATGCACCTTTCCCTTACCACTCAAACAAGAAAACCATGATTCTAGATTATGGAAAATGTTATTTGATGGATCTAGATGTAGATATAAGATTGGGTCTAGGTGTTGTATTAATTTCCCCAATAGATGTGAGTTATTATTTTCTCATAGGTTACGGTTTGCATTCTCCAACAATGTAGCGAGAATATGATATATTAGTGCGTGGTCTTTTTATTGCTAAAAAGAGACAAATCAAAGTATTATAGATCTTTGGAGACATTGAATTGGTCATCCACAAGTGAGGAAAAAATGTAAAAAAATAATAAGATTTTAAAAACTTATAAACACAAAGTTTGGGATCTCTTGAGAGAATTGATTTTGTTGATATGCACATAGTTCCAAGAAATTTGAAAAAAGAAGCAGATCAGATGGAAACTCTTGGATAAAATTTTTCACTAGCTGAAGATTTCATACAAGGAAATCAACAACGTATCAAGTTAGTGGTCAAACCATTAGTTCCAAACAATGAAACGATCTTGCATGTGTTTTGTAGTGATGAAAAATTGTTCAATTCATCCAAAATGAAGCTTATTTTTCATTAATAATGCAATATGATTTGCATGAAAGATATGGTGATCAAGTTATCCAACTAAGGACAAACAAGTTACCTAAAGTATTGGTCGCTCTTGAACATATTTTCAGTCCTTGTGATCAGTTTAGAGGAAAACAAAAGAACATAACATCAAGACAAGAGGACTTCCAACTAGTCACTATTGTGCATGGTCAGGAGATATTGCTTAGAAATTTATGTAATGAAGATGAGAAACAAGATTTTATCTCCTTGTGTCAAAAATTTAATGATATATTATCATGGGATTATATAGAACTTAAGGGGTTTGATCTGAGAATTGTCGAACATTATATTGATCTTGATCCTCACATCAATACTATCCGAAAAAATAAAACACCTTTCAATCCTAGAATAGATCCCCTCATGATGAAATAATTATCCAAGATGATTGAGGAAAAGATAATTTTCCCCATAAAATACTCTACTTGGGTGGAAAATCATTTTCTAGTGAAAAAGAAGAATGGTGAAATCAAACTTTGTGTTGATTTGAAAGATTTGAATAAATCTTCTCTAAAGGATCATTATCCTCTACCTTCTATGGAGATAATTTTGAAAACTATAGCAAGGGTGGAAATATTCTCTAAACTTGATGCTTACTCGGGTTTCAATAAAATCAACGTAAGGAAGAGGATTAGTTTAAAACTGCATTTACAACCAAATGGGAAACATATACTTACAAAAAATGTCTTTTGGTGTATCAAATGTAGGTGCCACATTATAAAGAGAAATGGATATTAATTTCAAAGGGTACATCAATGAGTTCATCCTTTTCTATCTAGATGATATAACTATCTTCTCAAAGCAGAGAAAAGATCATATAAGTAATCTTGAGAAATTCAAGGAATTTAGGGTGTCTCTTAATCCCAAGAAATATAATTTTGCAGTCCCTCAAGGAAATATTTTGGGCCACGTTATTTCAAAGGATGACATTTCCATTAATCCAAAGATAATCTCATCCATCCTCTTTCTTTCCTTACTAACTCACAAAAATATTGCAATCATTCCTTGGAAAGACTAATTTTGTAAGGATATTTATTCCTAATTTTACAAAAATTGTTAGGCCCATTACTCTAATGCTCAATAAGGATTTAGTTTTCAAATGGAAAACAAAGGAAAAGAAATATTTGTTAAGATCAAATAGGAAATTTCTCAATATACCACACTTATTAACCTTGATTATGCTAGGGATTTTATCTTATATGTATATGGAGCTAATTTTAGTGTTGTTTTTTAACACAAAAAAATGAGTAAGGTTTGGAACAGCCGGTGGCATTCTTCACTCAAATGCTAAAGGATTATGAATTGAATTATATTCATATAGAAAAATTGGTCTTTTCCATCATGCAAGCTCTAAATAAATTAAAAATATGCTTTTCGTGCTAATCATATCAAATTTCTAGTCTCACGCTTGAGTGTGAGATAATTCACTATGGGAGAGAAATCAACAAGAAAAGAGTTGATGGGAGACCAAAATAATGGAATACGATGTGAATATTAAAGCCAAAAAGTAGGTAAGAGGGAGAGAAATTTTTGAGAAGTTGGCAATGGATGCTCAAAATGATCAAGAAACCTCTTTCTTCATGAATGAGGAATTTCTAAACAACACTAAAACTCAATAGAATCAAGGAAATGCAGATTCATATTCATAGATCGATTGACATCATGGAAACATTCTTATCCACTGGTACATACCCTAATGGCTTGAACAAAGAAAATAGAAGACATATCATATTTTAGTCCATCCCTTATGCACTAAATGATGGATTTCTCTTTAAAAGAAACATTGATGGAGTGTTACTAATATGTATTAAACGAAGGAGAGAAAATGAACAAGTTCTTAGAAAAATTACATGATGGTTTCTCTTGTGGAAAATATTATTCCAAAGTCATTGCAATGATGATATTAAAGGAAGGATACCTCTTTCCTACACTATTTTTTGATCTTAAAAATGGGTTGGAAAATTCAAGGAACATGTTTTCTTTGTTTTTAAAAAGAGGTGGTTTCCCTTCCATTCACCTAATTCAAGCAGATCATTTGTTCTTCTAATGGGGCCTTGAATTAATTTACATGATTAATCCCCCATCAAGTGATAGTCACAAGTGAGTTGTGACAACAACTTATTACTTTACCATATGGACAGAAGTTGTGGCACTCAAGGAAGCTATTGAATCAATTATCCTTGACTTCCTTGAAGATATTGTGACAAGGTCTTGCATTCCTCAAACTATTATCTCTAATAATGAAAAATTATTCCTAATCTCTAAAATTTCTAATTGGGATCTTGGGCTTGGAATCTATTTGAAGAATTCTTCCAATTACTACCCTTAGGGTAATGGTTTGGTATAATTTACTAATAAGAAGTTGATCGGGATCATGAAAATAACAATGAATATACACCATAGGTAGTGGCATAAAAGATGAGAAATGAGCTTTGGGATGATAGAATCACAATGAAAAAGGAAATTGGCACATCTCCTTATAAACTTGTCTATGGTAAGGAAACTATACTTTTCTTATCACTTGAATTTCCTTCATTAGAGATGGCCCAAAAATCAAAATTTGAAGGTGTAGATCAAAGATAAATCAAAATGACAAAGTTATTTTAACTTGAAGAATTGAGGAAGAATTCCATGATTAGAATGTAAGAACACCAAAGTTCAACCAGGAAGTGGTTTGATAAAAGAGAAAAAGTAATAGATTTTAAAGAAGGAGATCTAATCCTCAAGTGGAATGTAGATAGAGATAAGCCATGGTGGCATTCAAATTTTGATACACTTTGGAGTGGGATATACATGATTAGTGTTTTCAAGGAGGATAACTCGTTTTATTTGTCCAATCATGATGGAGATGCAGATTTATATTAAGCATGTCTATTGAGTTGTTTCATTACATCCTTGTATATAGTAGAGTAGATTCAATTCCTTTAAGTTATTTTCAGCACATTGTTTTGTTGATAGTGTAGGTTTTATTTGTAGCAATTGTTGGTACACACTCTGCATGTTTCCTCTTGAAACATGTATGATTTTCATTTTTACTTGTCTTTTGAGGCCTTGTGGTTGTTGCACATTCTATTTCAATGTTCATGGATGATTCAAGAGGTATGTTGTGGGAAGAGTTTCAAATTTTAGGGATCAAATTGCAACACCTCATAGAATAAAATGCAAAGGAACTAAAATCAGATCTTAGGAAACTTGATAAAACATATCCAAAACTCCTATATAAATCGACTTCAAGAGGAGATCAATCCATTTCAGGAGGAAGGTTCCATAACATTTGGTATGTAATCAAAAGAGGGCATTGTTGTATTTTATTCATGATTTTCATAGCGATGGAGTGGAAAATTGACTTTATTTCAGTTTTTACTCTCATTATGTCTAATTCGAACAAATTTAATGAATAAATGATCCTTTCAATAGATTAGATTAGTGCTAAGTCCAAATGTTTCTTCATGTGGATTCAAGGATAGAATATCAATTTGCACATCAGCTTTAAAGGTGTATCAAGCTTGGCTCCATGCCCAATGGATGCTCAATGCCACTGTGATCTTCCCATATGTTAGAGGAGCCCTAAAAGTCACCAAAATGTTTTCTTTCCCATATTTTTAAAAAAATGGAATTTGAAAATATCCATCCCATTGAAGGAACTTAGTGTTCTATGGATTTTTTCAAACCCACAAAACAAAGAATGGAGAAGGGACTTAGGTGGAATTTTAAGTTTAGTGTTGCTCATAGCATGCTTTCTTTTACATCATTACATGCTCATGCGAGTGTGCATTTTATTTTGTGCATTTTCTCAAACCCATGACCCCTATCCTTCCCTTAAGGGGTTTAGCCATGCTCTTCTTTGGGCTCAACTCATCTTAGCTCATATGTGAATTTTTGTCATATGGGTTTGCAATTTTTTGCCTCATCTAGTCCATATGAAGTCTCCCTCAAGTTATGCGGTCTCCTTGGGCCTTAGGCCTTTTGCATCTTAGAACATAGTGTAAACTTTCTTTCATTCCCCTAGCTCTATTGCCTTCCTTCATGGGCTCGTGGGCTTCCTTCACACTACCACATTGTTTCTCACATGAATTGTTGTCCCCAACTTTGTGAGTTTCTAAGACCCAATCGCCAATCCTATGAATGAATTTGTGACAAGTGGTGGTCAAGAACATACCTTGCCGTAAACTATTTTATCCTCGCGACCAACTATAAAATACCACATTTCATGTATTTCCTCCCAAAATACAAGACTTTGAGCAGCCATAAACTCCTCCACATAGCTCCAAATCATGCAAATTTTGTACCATTAGAAATATCTTGTCCTTTATTTATCATGGAATCAAAAAAATAATATTTTTATGATATTTAATGGGTGAAAAGGGCAAAAAAATGATTTGGGTCATTAATGTGTAGTTACATGTTACTCAATCACCCAAATTAATGAATTAATGGGCTCTTTCCTTCTTTTGCAAGCAAAGTGACATGGGGAATGGATTTGGCGGCAATGCAACCATCATGTGTTTTAGAGGTTTTAATGAATTTTTTGGTGGTTGAAGGAATAAATCCATGCCCTTTTTATTTTCCCTCCTCTCCTTCTCCCATTCTTCTATAAATTTAAAGATGAGGCTCATTTTCATCATCGGACCCTCTCAGAATGCAAGGGCTTCATTCAGAGTGTTTCCTAAGTGTTTCATGAGTTGTAAGCCTCAAATTTGAGCCTTGTAATGTGTTTATACCTTCTTCATGTAATATAATGGATTGTGCATCTCTCTAAGGAAATAAAATTCATGTTTTTTGGCTACTCTTTACCCTAGCTTGTATTTTCTTGCATTTTCTTTCCTCTTCATTCATTTGAGGTATGATGTGTATGCTTTCTCACTTATAAGGTGTTATTTATGTTGTGATTTATGAAAATGGAGGTCTAGATGATTTTATGGGTTGTGGTGTTCTTTTCTTCCCTATCCTCCTTCATTATCTTCCACTTTCACTCATTTGAGAGTGTCCTTCTCCCTCTTCTTGGGTTATTACCTCCCCTTAGTTTAGACCTCCCATTTTTGCAAATCTTTTGAACCTTGAGTCTTGGATTCTTAGCTTAGGATTAGATAGTTTCATTTCAATTTTTATGAGTAGTTTAACATTATTATGAATAGGTAGAGGAACCTTCCTTCTTTGAAGTTTGATGTCAACTTACAACACCCAAATTACGAGAGATTATTCCATGTTGCCTCAAAATTATGGGTTTTCTATAACTCATGGTAGGGTGAAATTTTGAGCTCCAACACTTACTCATGCAGACAAGGTTAATAAGCTATGACATGAGTGTTTTGGTCATCTTAACTATCATTACCTTGAAAAATTGAACCAAAAGAGATGTTCAATGGGTTACCCTATGTCAAATTTTCTAAGGTCCTTTGTTAGGGTTGTTCCTTGGGAAGAACCCGAACTAAATATTTGTAAAAGGAAACTATCATAGAGATTCTTTTCATTTGGATCTTATTCATAGTGACATTTCTAGACATTTCCCATATCCTTCATTTACTATATCTCTTTATATACTTACCTTAATTGATTAATGTTTACGTTACACTTGGGTGTATTTTCTCAAAAGAAATTTGAAGTTTTCGATCACTTTTGATATGTCAAGAGGCTCTTAATGAGAAAAAAACTCAAAGATCTATCAAGTTTCTTATAACAACCAATGGAGGTGAGTATGTGAGAAATAGGCTAAATGATTTCTTTACCTCTGAAGGGATTTCATTGTAGTGTATATTTGTTTACATCCCTTTGCAAAATAGAGTTACAGAAAGAGAGAACCAACTGCTTAAGGAGATGACCACTTGTATGGTTCACTCTATATCCCTTCATCTATAGTATTAGGCTAAAGCCATGAACTAGAATTATTACATTCAAAATCATGTTCCACATAAGGAAGTAAGAGGGATGAAACCCTTTGAAGCCTAGTTTGGACACAAACCTAATGTTGAACACTTCCACATCTTGAGATCAATTTTTATAGATTTATGAAGTCCTTGGAACCATAATCCACACCTTGTATATTTGTAGGGTATCTCGATGACATGAATGGTTATAGATTTTTGAACCCTACTACTCATCATCTTTATATTAATATAAGTGTGATTTTTGATGCATCATCTTTGACTTCTACTTCTCCACCCTTTGAGGTCCATTTGCCTCTCTATGATTCTGAATATGATTATTATGATGATGATCTTGTTGATCCTCCTCCTCCTCTTTGATCCTCCTTATCCTCCTATTACTCTCACTTCTCATGTTTCATAATATTATTATCCCGACACTAGTGATGATGAGGAATTTTTCCCTTCTCACTCGAGTGAAGAATCTACATATTTTGAGCTTGATTCTCCTATTAGGTCCTCATTGGGGTATGAATAATTTATGAAGTGTTGGAGATTAGATAGGGGATCCTTCATATGAAATATCGACTTATTCATATTTCATTAGACCCATGCATTCTTCACCTCCGCTTTTGACCAACAATATTTTAAGAGGCTTATGGGATTCATTAGTGGGATTCTTCTGTTGATGAGGAATATTCCTCACTTATAAAGAACAATATTTGGGCTCTCACACCTCTTTCAAAGGAAGAAAAAATATTCTTTGTAAGTGGGTATGCCAATAAATTATGGTATCAATGGGAACATTGATAAGTATAAAGTGTGATTTGTAGCTAACGGTTTCTCATAGGTAGTTGGGGTTTATTAGAATTTGAGGATTCTAATAAATGCATATTTAATCAAATTACATATTATATAATGTTACAATGAATATTTAAATAAATATTACATCATAACATAAGTAAATAAAGAAATACTTACATGAAATGAATAACACAGGTGACATAGTATTTATAGTGGAAAACCTCAATAGGGCAAAAACCACTTTGAAAATAACCTTTTACTTCAAAGAACTTATTTTACATCCAAGAATATCACATCCTCCTCAAAACCCTATTTACCAAGGGTAAAATAAAATCACTTTATTTTCACACCTTTGATATATTTCCCGAATATATCAAATGAGGACCTAGAGTCCTTTTTATATAAGGTGATTGGGTATGTCTCCCGACCCACCTTTTCAACCTAAAATGGTTGACACATATACCTAGGTGATTTTATTTAATAAATATAAATATAAATGATTCACATTATTAAATACTTACCTAATGTATATTACCTAGGTATAAATATTTAATAATAGAAAATTATTTCATATTATTAAATATTTAACCTATATAATAGTGATGGACCCATATTAATTAAGGGTTGGCTAGACCACTTAATCATTATGTTCCAACACTCCCCCTTAATGTTAAGTGGGATAACATATGCTAATAGATTATCTTCCCATGGTACACTATATGATTTACAATCCTTAAACCATAAAGGTTTTAGGATAGCATATCAGGTGAAGGAATTATAACACTTTCATCATTCTCAAGTTACCTTTTGATACAAAAGGATTTGGAATCCCAAAGATCATCCTATGATCAGTGGCTAAGTATGATTTGTGAGTTTTACATATTCTCATAGGTTCTCATAAAAGGTTATTAAACCCAAACATATAGGAGTCTTTTATAACCAAGGACCTCCTTAATAATATGCTTGTACTGGATGTTTACCAGTAAACTCAATAGCACTAAAGAGTTTATTGAAGACCACCTTTAATATCTTTCTACACTTATTTCTAAAAAGAAACCGAGGAGGTATACATGCCCGAAGGTATTTTTACACTTGCCTGAAGGTATTTTTACAAATTCCCAAAGGTATTTTTACAAAAACCAAGTTCCATTAGGAGGTGACATTGTCATGCACATTCCCTTCAATGGTAACTCCAACAATCCAAGCTTTTGACAAAAGTAACTAAACTTTGCAGCACTTAGGGGCTTTATGTGAAGATATTAGCAACCTACTTTTTAGTTGTGACAAGAACTTAAGATCTATCTCACCACTTAACACCTTCTCATGGATGAAGTGTATATGTATCTCAATGTGATTCATCCTCGATGTTGTAATGGATTATTTACGGGAGCTATGGTGCTTTGGTTGTCATAAAACAACGGAACATTGTTGCATGGATCCTTCATCTTTATCTCATAAAACCTCTTTAGCATAGAGACTCTCCATTGCTTCCATTTGCACTTCTATACTCAAATCTATTGAAGAGATAGACATAGTTGAGTCGCTTTTTTTGCACCAAGTAATGACACTGTACCAAGTTTAAATACATAACCAAAAGTAGATTTTCTATCCAATACATCACCAAATGATCGAATTACAAAATCCATATAAGTTAGCATTTTCATTTTAGTATAATGCAACCCATAATTGATTGTACCTTTAATATATCTAAGAATTTTTTTACAAGATTCCAATGATCTCTATAAGGTTCCTGCATAAACCTAGAAGAAATTATTACTACATAGGAAATATCTGAGTCCGGTGATAGATATATAAAACTACCAACTAATTTGCCTATATGAAGTAGGATCAAATTTTTCACATGTAGGTTTAAGATCAATTTTCAGTCCAACTTCCATAGGAGTAGAAATTGTTTACAATCAATCATGTTAAAAAATTCAGGACATTGGTTGCATATTGTGCTTGAGAAACAATAATATAATGTTTATCTTGAAATACAACCATGCCAAGAAAATGATGTAAGAGACCTAAATAAGTCATTTCAAACTATTGTTTCAAATTTTCTTTAATTCTACAAATTAAAGCGGATTATCACCAGTCATAAGAAAATCATCAACATATATACAAACAATGATAATATGTGATCCTTCTTGCTTAATGGATAGATCATTTTCGAATAACAATTAACAAATCCTAACTATTTAAAGAAAGAATTAATTTTCACATACCAAGCTCTAGGAGCTTGTTTTAAACCATATAAGGATTTTTTCAATTTACAAACATAGTTTTCTTTACTGTTTATTCAAATCCTTTAGGTTGAGAAATGTAAATTTATTATTTTAAATCACCCTTCAAAAATGAAATTTTCACATCCATTTGTTGATTTCCCACCCAATTTGATCAGAAATTACAAATAGGGTCCTAACAATACTCATTTTAGCTACGGGGAAAATCTCAACATAATCAATCAATACCAAGTTTACGAGTTAAACTTCTAGAAACAACTATATATTTATGTTTGTCAATACTACCATCTGCATTATATTTTACTTTGTATAACCACCTAGACCCTATAATACTTCTTTTCTCTGGAGGTGGAACCAACTCCCAAGTTTGATTTTGAATTAGGGCATTATATTCAGCTTGCATTGCATTGATCCACTTCTCATCCTAAGAAGATTCTTCAAAACTTTACGGCTCAGGTTCATATAAGGTCATTAATGCATGGTATGTATGATGGCTTTTGGTCATTTTCCTAAGATCAATAGGATTAGAAATTTCTAACACAAATTGAGCCCATTTTGGTTTCTTAACTAGGGAGTTAGGAGATTCAGAAGCATCTATAGTATCAACACAAGAAACATCATCATGACCATTTACTATATTCTCATTATCAGAATCATAACCATCATTAGAAATATTGACAAAGTTAGGAACATCTTTACCATTATTAGATGAACAAAATCATTTTTCCAAAACCACCACATTGCGAGTTTTTCAATTACTTCCCTTTTACACGGTGGTCGTAAATCCTTAGACCTATAGTTTTAATACCATATCCAATTTAAACATAAGAAACACAAGAAAAGAAGTCATGTCAAGTTTCTTTCTTTTCTTTTTAGGAATGTATAAAGAAGTAGGACTGCTAAAAAAATTTAGATGAGAAATATCATGTTTTTTATTTGACCATTTTTCTAAAAGAATTGAAAGATGAATAGATTTCATGGGAACCCTATTTAGAATGTAGAATGCTATGTTTATTACTTCAGCCCAAAGAAATTTGGGAAGACTAGCAGAATGAAGCATAGTACGAGACATATCTAAAATAGTCCTATTATTACGTTCTGCAACACCATTAGATTGGGGAGAATGAGGAGAAGTTAATTCCCTTTTAATACCACAATCAATACAAAAAATTTCAAATGTTTTGCTAACATATTCACCCCCATTATCTGTTCTAAGTCTCTTAATTTTATAATTTGAAGAGTTTTCAACATATGCTTTAAATTCCTTAAATTTTCCAAGTACATCAATTTAATTTTAAGAAAATATGACCAAATCATCTTGGTGAAATCATCAATGAAAGTCACAAAGACATATAAATAATCATTTATGGAGCTACTTCAAGAGGTCCTCTAACATCACTATGAATAAGTTCCAGTGGGGAAGAAGAACTCTCTTCAAGATGTGAGTGAAAGGGTTTAGCTCTTTGTTTTGAGTGTAAACACCCTTCACACACATCATAAGAAGAAGACAACAAAGAAAAATATTTCACAAGATTATATCTAACCATTTCATATAAACTTCGATATTTAACATGTCCTAATATTTCATGCCATAGTTTTGAATTATTCAAACTTTGAAAAAAAAATAGGATGTAGAATAGAAATCATAAAAAATATACTGAGACCATTTCTTTGAATTCCTTGACTATTATATTAGCGTTACTATCATTAATATACCAAGTATCTTTCAAAATTTGAATAGCCAAACCATTATGAGTTAATTGAGAACATGATAAAAGTTCTTTTTGAGCTTAGGAACAAATAAAACATTATTTAACACACCATTAGAAAATTTTACTTTTCCTTTCTCTATTTCTTCTAAAGATGAGTTATCACCAAAATACACACATTCATTGATTTTCACAACATCAAATAAAGAATTTGAAACACCAGTCATATGATTTGATGCACCTAAATCTAAAATCCATTCAGAATTAGAGGAAGAATACAACACAACATATAATGCAACAGTTTTAGGAATATCATTAGAGCTATCATTTTTCCTTAAATTGTATTTAGAAGAAACAATTTGTTTTTTATTTTTATGGATAGGTTTCTTAGTTTTGCAATATTCCTTTTTATGTCTAAATTTACCACATTTGTGACATTTACCACTAAAGCTAACACATAATTGATCAGAAGAAAAAAATTTCTTATCAACAAAAGAAGATTTAGATCTAAATTTTTGATCTGAGAAGGGCTTGTGAGGTTTGAACTTTGAATTCTAAGCAAGAAGTTCCTGAGAGGCATTCTCCTTAGAGTCAAATTCATCATCACTTGTTCTTCCTGTATCAAAAATGAACTCAATGTATATAAATCAGGTAGATCATTTCCGTTTTGATATTTAGAGTTCAAGATAGAAATAAAATTTCTAAATCTTTCATGTATATTTAATTGAACAATAAAGTAGATTAATTTTTCACCAATTAAATCAAAATTACATCCATCTAATTGTGCTTTAATATTTTTAATTTTGGCTAAGAAATTAACTACTTTTTCATCTCCTTTCATAGGAGTTGTAAGCAATTCTAAAACTAATTTAATAATTTTAGATAAACACATACCTTCATGCATGGATTCTAGTTGCATCCATACCTCTTTTAGATGTTCAATATTACCAATGTGTAGAAGGTACTCATCATTCACATTGCATAAAATCATGGAAAGAGCCTCCTACATTCGTTGCGAGAATGCATTCATGTTATCTATAGTTGCTTGATGACCAGTGGGAGAAACCTCAGATCCAAAAATAATTGTCTAGAGTTTCCTCACCATAAGTTCTAATTTGACCCTGATCTTCTAAATGTTGTAGTTGGTTCCATTCAAGATCTGGGTTTTGTCAAGACAGAAATAATTGGACATCATTGTTTTCCTGAACCTATAAAACACACCCCATTATAGTATATAATGTACCACGAGTTAGATACATATTTATAAAAAAAACACTTTTAATAGAAAAATATCTAAATTTTATAGATCTATATAAAATATTTAATCATAACTAATTTTTCATTACAATGCATATTAATTAACCTCCCATGATCAAAATAATAACCCACAATATAAAGGGCTTTGCATTATACCCCAGACTTATATAAAAAAAAATTCTAACCATATAGAAGTGAAGAAGAAACCCTAAGAATGCAAAACAACTTCAAATTTTGGAAAAAAATAATGTAGATAAAAGATCCGGCCAACTTAAATTTGACGTCTAAATGACCATCATACTGCCTTATGTTTGGTCTGTCGTGATGGTCATTTGACCGTCAAATTTAATGGAGTCAAAACTTGTTGTGTATTTCCAAAATTTCTTCTTCTATATAATATTAGGGAGGTTATATTTTAATACATTATATTAACCTATTATAATTTATAATGTAAAAATATATTCACTTTAAAAAAAAGGTATATAGTTTATATAATGTAAATAAAAAACAACATATAGTCTATAAAAAATTATAAACTATAGTATATATACTTTAAAAAAAAATAAACAAATACCCCTTATTTACGGGGGTCCCTCATATTTTTTTTGATAAAATTTAATTTTCTACAAGCCATGTAATTTTAAATTCTATAAACCTTTTTACAATATTTAAATACACATTACATTTTAAATAAACTTCCAAAATAACACAAGGGAAAAAATTCAAACCCTATTTTGATGGAGCTTTTTCTCTTCCTTAATTTACCATTGAAAAATTCAACCTACACATATTAAAACTATAGAGGCACCTAGAGTCCTTTTAAAAAGTATTTGAAATATTTTACCCTTACCTCTACACAACTATGTGAGTTTTCACGGAAGGTAAGAAGTTTCCATTATTAAATTTTCCACCTAATGTGAATTCACTTGATTCTTCAAAAGAAAAATTTCTTTTTAGGTTTTACATAAAAAGTGATGAAAGAAGGGGCCGGTTATTTTAAATACCCTTCCTCAGGGTTGGTTAAAAATTCCATTCGATACAAATTAAATAAATAAAATACAAAAAAATTGATCTTAATTGATTTAATTTACCCTTCCAAATAAGTTGAAAAAAATCCCATACAAATTGAATAAATAAAATATAAAACATTTGATCATAATTTATTTAATTTATCTTTCTCTTCCTTGATCATTGATTTTGTGAACATTTCCTTCTCTAAAAGTTAGTTTTCTTCACTATACAAATTAAATAAATAAAATACAAAATATTTGATCTTAATTTATTTAATTTATTTTGCTCTCGATACCATGTTAGAATTTGAGGATTCTAATAAATACTTGATTTAATCAAATCACATATTATATAATGCTCAATGAATATTTAAATAAACATTACATCATAACATAAGTAAATAAAGAAATACTTACAGAAATAAATAAATACAGTGACACAAAATTTGTATTTATAGAGAAAAACCCCAATAGGGTAAAAACCACTTTGAAAATAACTTTTTATTTCGTAGAACTTATTTATCATCCATTAGAACATCACCTCCTTTAAAACCCTATTTACCAAGACCTTAAAACCAAATCACTTGATTTGCACACCTTTGATATATTTCCCTCTTCTTAAGAAAGTATCAAATGAGGACTTAGAGTCCTTTTTTTATATAAGGTGATTTCATGTCTCCTAGCTTATCCACCTTTTCAACTTGGTGATTCATCTCACTTAGGTGTAATAGGTAATGGTTGACACATATACCTAGGTGAGTGTATTTAATAAATATAAATATAAATGATTCACATTATTAAATACTTACCTAATATATATTACTTAGGTATATTAGGTATAAATATTTAATAATAGAAAATAAGAGTAGACCTATTTTTCCATGCATGATTTTTGTTGTTTGATTATACACTTGTTGATTTCATATTATCAAATATTTAACATATATAATAGTGATGGACCCATATTAATTAAGGGTTGGCTAAACCACTTAATCATTATGTTCCAACATTAGGCTAGTAGATTGAGAAATTTACTAACCAACAAATTTTCAAATGTAACACTTTGCTCTTGTTGATGAAGATGAATTCCATTCAATTGACACTCACCATCACTATAAATAAACACCTGATCATTTGGAAAAGTCGATCTTTCTATGGATATTAAGAGTGTCTTTCTTAATGGGGACCTAGAGGAAAATATCTATATGGTAAGATTGACAACCCTCAAATTATGTCCATGATTCCTCCCTCATTTACAAGTTAAATAAGTCTCTCTATGGCCTTAAACAAGCCCTCACGGGTTTGGTGTTCCACGATGGAATCCTTTCTTCTTGCATCGAGGTTCATTAGGTGTCACTTTGACCCTGATTTTTACATTCTATAATAAGAGGAATCCATGCTCATCCCCATTTTATATGTTGAATTTTTGGAATCGCTAGGTATGGAACGCAAGCAAAAATCATAGGGTTTGTGCGTAACATGAGCAACAAACGTGAACAACAAAGGTAGCAAAAGATTTTATAAAATGTTATACTACAGGTATCTCTTCCTTGATCATTGATTAATAAAATGTGAATATTTCCTTGTCTAACAAATTTCTCCATGACTAATTTATGTTTTCTTCACTACTTTCTTGGGATACATATTTCACAATCTAAAATGGAAATTGTGATTGTGTAACCTAATTGTACCCTTGATTTACTAGTCATGTTTCACATGTTTGACTGTAATGCATCTCCTAATCTTTTCCTTTTTGGAGTTAAGTTAGTTGTTGATTGCTTCACTCCCATAGTTGATGGTACCCTTTATCACCGAGTTAGTGGGAACTTGATCTATCCTCCAATCACACTCGGATATATATTTCATATATTATTGGGATCGTGTCTAGATTCATGCAGGAAGCCCCATGACTTTTATTGGAAAGAAACAAGGAGGACCCTTCACTATGCTCATGGCACTCACACCGATTTCATTCACTACTTAGGAGGGATGAAGATTAGTCTTATTGTATTTACTGATTCCGATTGGGTGTGCTAAGTAATCTCAATCATAAAAAATCTACTTGAGGTTAGAATGGGTCGAGAAAGAAGAAGATTTTGATTGTGATATCTTGTACGGAGGAATAATATATGGGAATAGTCAATTCTACCACAAAATTTTTTGGTTGCATTAAGGGGATTCTAACAAAGTTTGGTATTCACTTTCATTGGTGGCCTACTTATCATCATATTTGATAACATGAGCATCATATCAATTTTCTAAAATCCATTTTAGAATTAGTGCATGAAGCACATTGAGATCCACATGAACTTCATATGGGATCTGATTCATGGAGACATCATCGACTTGTAGTATTGTTAAAATTTTGATCAAGTTATAGACATATTTACCAAGCCCTTCATTGAATCCAAGTTCCTTCACTTGTGCTCTCTTCTTGAGGTGAGGTCCTCTGCAGGGGTGGTTGACCACCCATCTTCTTGAGATTTCTAGTCCTCTTCTCCTCTTCTTATTTTATAGAAAGATATCAACTTACACATAGGTACCTTACATTGTTTTTGTGAGAAAAGAATGGATTCGGTTTAGAGTTGATAGCAGGCCTTTAGTTTCGGGACCCATATGACACATTTTATTATTTTACTATGGGATTTCACCTTATTTTTCTATCTTATCATATTTCTACCTCAG
Organism: Taxus wallichiana var. yunnanensis; assembly: GCA_018340775.1. Taxonomy (NCBI): domain Eukaryota; kingdom Viridiplantae; phylum Streptophyta; class Pinopsida; order Cupressales; family Taxaceae; genus Taxus; species Taxus wallichiana. The sequence continues at coordinate 288,248,725 of CM031239.1, forward strand.
CTTCAATAAGATGAAGGGGGTGTTGGTGTGAGGTATTTTCTTTGTCATCTTAGGGCATTATCGACCTCACTCGGTGATTCATCTCACTTAGGTGTTTTAATAGGTATTTAGGAGTTATATGACATATGAAAGATTTGTCTCCACCATTAGATCATGGAATTTATCATTTTAATATGTGTCATAATCATCATAGAGTTACATTTCATCTTGGGAATTAAAACTCCTTTCTCCCTCATAGAGGAATGATTTTCTAGGTATGGGAGTTACAAAACACTCCCATATTTACCGTCTTATTTTATCTATGAATATGAGTAGACCTATTTTTCCATGTATGATTTTTGTTGTTTGATTATACACTTGTTGATTACTTGGAGATTTCCCGAATCAACATTGGAGTGCAATCTTGTTGATGTGCATGGGTTTCTGTTTTTGATCCTCACAGAACAATCTCACATTTATAAAGATTGAATTTTACAATTAAAAAGGATACTTGTTCTCACCATCTTAGGTTATTCTATGCATATTTTATATACTATGCACATGGTGATAGATTATTGACTGATTTAAGTCTTATAAATTTGGAAAAATGTGCACTATATTATTTTTATGCTTTACATTTTGGTGCATGTACACATTTTACCACACTAATTGATGGTTTATTTTTATCTTTTCAATCAACATTAGCATGAATGGGTAGGTGCACAAATTTTTGGGAATCTTTTTTTGTTCATTTTGGTTACATGGATAAAATCATGAGTTCATATGGTTACACATACAAGTCCTGTAATAATGCCCCAGTGTTTCTCTTAAGTCTATGATGAAAAATTGCAAGATGTTATTTTCTCTCACAACCAATTCATGGTTTAAAGAGCCACTTTAGGCTAGTAGATTGAGAAATTTCTAACCAACAAATAAAAATTTCAAATGTTTATTGGGTGTAAATATACTAGAACCACCTTCCTCAAACCCCATTGGCACCCTCTAAACCACACCAACTATTTGCATCCATAAGTTCTCTTGAGACAAGCTTCATAGTTTGGAAGCTAAATCAAAAATGAAGTTTTCATGTTATACACAAACTAGGATGCATCAATATGAATAATAAGTTCCTAAAGTTTAATGTTGGGTCCTATAATCATGCACTTGAGGTTTCTCTCAAGTCAATGTGACATAAAATGAGAGCTCATTTTCTTCATAGCTAATTTGTGTTTTAGAGAACCAAATTGGACCAATAGATCAAGAAAATTCCAATCGAGCACCCAATCAATGAATTAACTTCACCAATGGATCTAGATGGGTGTGAATATGCTATACCCACCTTCCTCTATCCCTCAAATCCCCCTCATAGAATTGGCTATTTACAACTGAAATTATTCTTAACGAAGCTTTATTGTCATAAGGGAATTTTTTTAATGCAGTAGTCATTTGGGAGAATCATTTGGGAGCATAATCCCATAGAGGTATTGGAAAATTTGTGTTATCCATTCAAAATTGTTATTAATTTTTCTCAATTTACCATCTAAATTTGGCTCTCTAAAACACAAATTGGTCCCATAAAAAAATGATCTACCATTTTTATGTCATGCCAAATTGAGATTAAAAAAATATAAGGCATGATTATAGGAATTTTCCTAAAATCATAGGATCTCATGTTTTTAATCCAAAAGTATTAGTTTTTATATAACATCGTGTTGAAATTTACCTCAAATTTTACATTTACATTATGAAGCTTCTCTTAAGAATGATTCCAAATACAACTATCCAACATGATTTGGGGAATTGGGGGATAGAGGAAGGTTTAATATTTTTTTATGTGCATTTATATGTGTTTTAAAATAAATTTAATCAATTGGACACTGGTCAGAATTTCCTCGATCTACTAACCTAAATTGGCTCTCTAAACTACAAATTGGCTGCGAGAGAAAACAAGTTGTCATGTTTATGTAATGCCAACTTAAGATAAGCCCTCCTGGACATGATTATAGGAATACTACATGAAAGCATATCAACTAATGGTTAAGCTTCATGTATCGTAGTTTACACACACCATAATGTTGGACCAATAAAATAACTAAGAATCGATATAAGCATTAGTGTTAAAGAGTGCATGAGCGTTGTATGTAGAAACATAAAGGAACATGCTTGAATGTTTGGCATGTAGGAGAAGGGGATACTTTGATCACCAAGTGATATAAATATAAAGGAAAATTAGATTTGAATTTACTACCAAGAAATATAGGAATAGAACAAACATGGATAATAATTGAGTAGTAATAGGATCAAGAGTAGAAATATTTATAACATGGAATGGAGAATAGAGCAAGCTATTTATAACAAGATATAGAAATAGAGTTTCTAGAAGATATCAAATTGCTTATGGAGAACCGTGGGTTTGAGTCTAATTATAGGAAGTAAGATTTGTAAAGCATGCATATATGTATAGAAATGGTCTATTGTTAGACTAAAACATGATCAAGTGGTGAAGGACAAGTTCCCACCCTATAAATACACTTGTAAATATACATATAGGGGATCGTAATGTAATTAAATTCCTGGTCTATTCATGTTTTATAAATGATTGTGTGTGAGTGTTTGGATATTATCTAATGTCAAGTCATGGAGAGTCTATAAGTGCTTGAGTCTCATTAGTATGTATAGAATAATATGGAATATTATGCCACTAGTTGATATATTTTATATGAGCATCATGGTTTATGATGATTATTAAGATTTTTTTATTATGTTTAGTAAATTTTGCACATGTTATGATTATTTAAGTGTTTTTGTGTGTGTGTGTGTGTGTGTGTGTGTGTGTGTGTGTGTGTGTGTGTGTGTGTGTGTGTGTGTGTCCTCCTTGTGGTATGTTTGTATGTTGGGATAATCATGACTATGAGAACTACATCTTGATATCTGATATGAGAAAGGTCTTAGTAGATTTAAACATGCTTCGGGTAAGCATATAGATATTATTCTTGATGAAGTTACAACATGCCTAATTGTGTCGTGTTGAACTTAGATTAGAGCACAACATTTTTGTTCCTTTTACTAGGACCTTCTTTAATTCAAACACTTAATATGAAGTGTGCACATGGAATTTCAGCTATCTTTAGAGAATATTAAATTCTATATAAATGAGGTTGAAAAATCATTTTTGTCATGATATAGTACTAGTGAAAACTTCAATCTACGTAAATGGATTGAGGAAATGTCTATGATGTGTGTTATGAGACATTCTTCAAATTATTTCCAAGGGAGTTATATGGTTGGTTAGTAGTGTATACACAAAATAAAAGGATTGGGATGGATTAAAGAGAAACCTGAGTCATAAAAAGTATCAAGTGTTACCTGATTTGGATAAACCATGGATGAACACATTATACCATTGGTGGGAAGGCATCTTGAGAAATTATACTTTAGAGTACATAATCTCTACTTATTCATATCTAGAGGAAGTTGTGTTCTTATTTCTTCATGAGCCTAGGGGATCGTATTTATGAGAACTTCCACTTACTAATAATATCTTGATGATTGAACTTGGATTTTAGAACCTCACGATGGTGGATAAAATCATACCACACGCAGGACAAGGAAATGTACATTGAAAGGATAGATTTGTGCTAAATGGAATAATATAGAGAAGAAATATGGAACATATATAGTGATGCGTGAGATATGAAAGTTGAAAATGCATTGAGATAAAGAGGAACAAGGATAGGTGATAGTGATGAGAAACCTAAAGAAAGGGAGGGGCCATAGGACTTATGTCCTTTTGATATTGGGAAAGCGCGGAAGGACCCCTTCAACATATGGTGAATTGAGTCTAGTGGATACTTGGAACCCATTGGCACACATCATGATCACTTTGAGCTCTTAGCCATTATGTATGGTAATCAATATTTGGAGGTTCACATATAATATTATCATAGTGAAGGTGAAGAACATGAAGGAAATACAAGATCACCACGTTGGGATGGCGATACGGTATAATGTGTAATCTGTTTAGGAGGACACACAATAAAATAAATGTAGATAACATTTGAAGCTACTAGATAATAGGCTTTGACATCTGATTATCAAAATTTGTTTAGAAGAAATACTATAGGTGAAACACCGGGGTAGAGTGTTGACACGTAAACTATCTCTACCACCAGTGCACACTCTAGCTCTAACCCCAAAGTGTATAATAGCTCTACCATAGGTGTATTAGATAGGAATTATGACAACTAGGGGCTCATGAGGTTTTGGTCTTCCCCCAAGAGGATGAAATCTAGGTGGAGGTTCGGGGTTAGGATATGGTCCTAATCTAGGATAAGGAAATATCACTCCATAACACCCTCAAAACTATTACAAGATGTTACTCCATCTACCTGAGTACATAGGAGTAGAGGATGGAACTAGCATGTAGACTAGTGTGAATAACTTTGAGGTCAATGAGATCACATCTATTGATAAATATGAGATTCAATTCATGATTACATTGCAGGGTCTAAGTGGATATTTTCTATAAAATGTATGATCCACACTAGAAAGAAGTGGATTATTGATTAAGCTAAAATGATAATATTCTAGTGTAGTATAATGTTATCATAGTAGTAAAATAACTAAATAAATGAAAATAAATTACCCAAGTAATCTAAAAAATAAAATGTAAAACCCTATTATGTAAAGAGGATTGAGAAAGCCTTAGTTGATACGCAGATGTCATAGAACTATGTCACGGTTTAGATCATGTGAGCAAGAGGAAGAAACCATCACACAAGAGCTTGAGAAAGTGAATATTTGGACTATCTTGATAGCTTGGGATGCCTTGAGAGGGATAGGGCACACATGTTTTCCTGTCATGTGAATGTCGTTGTATGATTGTTGAAGCATTGGTAAATCTATAATGGAAATGGATAGGAAACCTCCTAAATAGAAAGATTTTTCATTTCCTCAATTGTCAAATGGAATTATCATCGAGAATTGCTCCTATTTTTCTTTCCCTACGTATCTTATGTGAATTTGTTGTAGCGTATGATTGTTGAAGAAGTGTGCATGGAAACAATAAATAAATCTATAATGGAAGAATCACCTACGAAACCCCTATTGTGTGAAGCATCAAAGGTACCCTAAATAATGAAAGATACATATGAAGGGTTCTATACTTTCCATCATTATGGTCACATACATTTATATTTATATGGTTCTCTTGATTTAATTGATGGAATTATCCCGAAAAGGCCGACCACCAAAATATAAGCACTACATCTTAGAAATCACCCAATGTAAAGTTCTTGGTGTGTGTGTATTATGCCCCACGTTCTCAATTGAAAATAAAAACTGAAAGTAACACTTAAAATGTGAAATATATGGGAAAATAAATAAGATGTAGATGTAGTAAAATGTGTGCATTATGACTCAAAGTGCATTTTGTAGACATCCCCTCTTTATGTTTTTTTATTAAAAATAGTGTGATGTGATGAACCATACTTGTGTGCATTGTGATGGAGGTACATGGATGGGCAAAACAATGTAAGGCTATCCAGATATTACAATTAGGTGATGGATCTAAACGACAAAGATGTGGGCAAGATAAAAATTGAGAAACAACATAGTTAGCTCGAGGTCCATCATTATGGTCCCATAACTTTATATTTATATGGTTCTCTATGATTTAATTTCAGCCTTCGAAGGAGACATTAATCCCAAAAAGGCAAAGTGACCACCAAAAATATAAGAATCTCAAATCCCATGGTTATAAAGCACCCAAAAATTATAAATGAGGAAAGGACAAAGTATTAGGGCTTCTCGCATTCCCCACCTACCATCTAAGGCTGAGTTTCTTGAAGACTTCCCCAACAACCCCTCTTCCTTCTCACTTTGAAGGATCCTTTTACCCTTAAATGTTTTTATAGGAAAACATAGTATCTCCTTAAAATAAAATTGGGAAAGTCCTCTTTGGGCTGTAAGATATAAAATAAGCACAAAAATCAATGTAAAATGACCAAAGACATGAGGTTTTCTTTTCTTGCTGGAATTATTATTCTTTCTTTTAAGAACTAGTGTGGGGGTGGAGGTATGAATAGTAGGGAGGTGATAGATTCACGGAGGGCAGGTGGACTAAATAATGAGTCAAAGTGACCCTGATTTTGTATTCCCTTACATTTTCCCCACTTTAATCGTTGAGTGAGAGTTATTTCTACGAAATGATTCAGTAAAATCGGATGCATATAAGTATACCTCGATAGAGATGTGTACCTGATATCAATGTAGAGTGATGAGAATGCATGTCAAAGGACTAGAAAAATCATGGAGTGATAAAAACATGAAGTGTGAGACTAAAGATGTGAAAGTGAAAACAAAAAAGTGATGAGATTGAATCTAAGGTGAAAGCGTATGTGTAAGTGCCAATATGTGTAGTATATCTACATGGTTAGTATCATATGTGTGATGTACCCATTATGTATGTGTTGTTTTTGATTTCTTATTTCCCATATAGACAACCTACAAAAGATAATATGATCAAGTAGTCAAATACGCATGTATATATGTAATGTGTAGAAACACATGTATATATGTAAAAAATCATGTAAAGAAAGTATGAAAATGAAAAGGAACATGTGTACCTAATTTGTGATGAGAAAAAGGGTGTAGAAAGGATCATTTCGATGTCATGTGATATTTTGGGTGATCTCATGCCACTAACCGAACAAGTGTAGAGAGGAAAGTCTTATTTATCCTCTAACCTATAATTGTTTCCTAAGAGTGAAGAGATCTCTATACTGTCTAGTTTTTGGGTGATTTGATGTCATGGTAGTGTAGAGAGGAAGCGAGGGATAATTTTAGTGGTGAATATTCCATTTTTGAAAAATTGAAAAGGTGGATTTTCTAGCACTTGCAGGTCGATGACATGTTCACCTAAAAATTACAATTTAATATTTTTTGGGGTTAGCTTCGCCTAACCTTGAAACTATTCACTATATAATCCTCGATTATTTTCCATGAAGAACACTACTAGCTCACTTATACCACATGGGGCAAATGCATTATCAAGTATAGTAAACACGCGCGATAGAGATTTTGTTGATGCGACGATAGGAGAGATTTTGTTGATGTGCGATAGGGAGAGTTTGTTGACACGTGACAGGGAGAGTTTTTCGAGGAGTGATAGTAGTGAGGAGGATAGAGATTTTTTTGATTTGTTGATGCATGACACATAGATTTTGTTGTCATGTGACCGAGGTGGAGGCTTGCAGACATGCGATAAAAGATTTGTTGTCACGTGTTAACAAAGTTATTATCACATCAAAAACCTCACTAATGTATGTCAAAAACCTTGTTGATGCACGAAATAAAATATATCTTGTCACGTGTCGAGCATCCTTCTTCACACCACTTAAAAATCAAGTGAAATTTTTTTGTTAGACTCCCAAAAATTTGCCTTCTCATGAAACCGGTTCAAGATATTCACCGGGGTATTTTCCTCCTCCGATTTCCAAGAGGTCTCTTAAAATTAACCCCGAGAGGAAGGTATAGTTTATCCTCTATCCTTTAAATACTCTCAAATATTCTAAGGATACCCTATCCTATAAAATATCTATGTATTGAGTTTATATACTGGTTTGAACCCACTCATTGTATAACCCACTATTTCATGGACAAAAATAATTGAAAACTAAATTGTCTTTAGTATTATTTGTAAACCCAAATGATGCCCCCTCTTTGATGGAATATGTAACATGGATAGGATAATGTGGCCCAAAAGAGGACTGATATTGATACTAAAACTATGCCCTACAAGGAGGGGATGTACTTGGTAGAAATCAAGGCACAAACAAATAAGGTAGCTAAAAAACAAGTGTTAGTATGAACATGCATGTAGAAAACAAGTGTAAGCCAAATAGAGAATGTGTAAGCTAGAACATAAGAAGATAATGTAAACACCCAAGAAGACAATGTAGGCTATACAAAGTGGGTTACAAACATGGGACACCACTCATGGTGTTGCAAGAAACTCAAGGCCATAGTGGACGCAAACAAATAAGTGTGCACATGAAGACAAAGGAAAATCACAAACAAGAACAAGCAATAATAGATAGTGTAATAAACAATTATCCCTACATAGAAAATACTACACATGAAGACCTATTAGAATGTTAGAAATATAAAACTAATGTCAAAGCGTTTATTAACCAAAAAGTAGTGTTCTATGAACAAAAATTAAACAATAACACCTATAAAGTATGAATGTGGCTACCCCTAACAACCATTGTGTGGACTTGTAGTCAAGCATCCATGTTTCGTGTGGTATCCCTTTATAGTTTGTGATCATAAATAGAAATAAAGTGAACACACATCTGTGTATGATAATGATAATGATATATAAGATATCTATCTAGCATGTGTAATAAATCATACATGTAAAATCAAGTGTAGGAAAGAATAAATGTAACCATAAAATGTAGTATATTATGGATGGATGGAATGGAATGTAGAGTAAGTGATTGGAGAAACATGACCCTTGTGTGAAATGGAATTGTATTCAGTGATGTTCATTTATTATGGCCCCTCGGTAGTCAAGAATGAACCAGAAATGAGAGTGCATCATCAGGAAATGGTCGAACTATGTGTGGTGTGTTATGCATTGTGATGAGTGTGTATTGATGATATGCGACCTAAATATAAGTATGGGTGATTTTATATCCTAAGTGTGTATCAAGACAAGATGAATAGGAAAGGAGTGGTGATTTAGCCTAAATTGCATATATCACTAAATGATGTTAGTGAAAGTGATGATGTAGTCTATCACGAGATGATGCTAGAAGAAGTGACCCTACTAAAGTCTAAAGTGTATATCACTATTTCTAGGTATGTAGTACAAGAAAATATTGATAATGAAAATTTAAGGGTGACAAGGTCCATTTGTGATGTATACCCTCAAAATTCTAGTATGGAACATGAGACTAGAGTGTGTCATCGGGTAGAAAGTGCAATGCGTAGAAGAGAGTGTGTAATGTCCATGTAGTAGGGTGTATGTTATGTAATGCAAGATGTGTAGATGACCTAAGATGTGTAGATGCATAGTAGATGTAAGATGCAAGATGTCATATTTAAGGTATAGTATGTAAAATTTAATCGATGGTTTATAATGTGTGAAAAAAGTGCAATATGAAGATGGCTACGGCGTAGTGTGTGAAGCATGTGTAGAACATGCATGGTTCATGTAGGAAGACACGCAATGTGTATATTTGGTAATGTAGCATATAATGTATAAATGATGTAGGATCGTGTGATGATATGCAGTGTGTAAGGTGTAGTGACTACTGTGTAGTGTGTGGGGTTCATGTGTTGAGAATTCCCTCAACAGTCAAGTGTGAACCAAAGCACAAGAGTGTGTCATCGGGTAATGTTGATGCTAGTGTATGTCAAAGTATGAGTGGAATGAGTGGATGTTAGATTGTTATGTGATGAATATGTAATATACATGTTTGTTGTTTAGAAGAGAGTGATGGGTGATAAGTATCATGCCCCCAAGTATGTAAGTGATGGAGATTTAGTCAAAAGATGCTAAGTGGATCAATGTAAGGAGTAGTTTCTTTGAAAAAAGTGATTAGATGTTGAAGCGAGGACTGGATAGGGTCCTTAAATTGTGAGAGTTGGAAATTTTTGGCTAGAGTGTTCTTGTTTTGTGTAATAAGTGATTTATTGAACGCAAAATGACTTGAGTGGAGGCCAAGTTGAATTGATATTTAGAGGAGGTTTCTTAGATTGACTTGGTAATGTCATAGATAACTTGAGTGGAGGAGTAGGACTATCCATAAGAGGAGGTGGAGTGGATTGAATAGGTGACACTTGAGTGGCCAAAGAAGGCACTATAGAAGTGATAACATGATGCTCATTAGATATAGATGAATCAGATTTAGGAACCCATTGAGATGTAGCATTTATATATGGGCATGCAACATAATGTTGTGTAATGAATGAGATAAATCCTTGATACTCAATATGTTTAATTATTCGTTGTAAAGTGTAGCAATCATTATCATTATATCCATTAATTTGATGGTAATTCCAATATGGATGACCTTGATATTTTTCTATCCGATAAGGAGGATAGTAATGAGTAGGCGGTAAAGTGATCAATTAATGACCTAGGATCTTAGTAAGAATGTCATTTTCTTAGTATTGTGATCAAAGGTGAGAGGTGTTGGTAATGGTATGACTTGAGGCTCACTAATATGAGTACATGTAGTAGACATAGACTGAAGATAAGATGTAGAAGGAGAACAAACATGAGTTTGAGAACCATCCTTAAGATATTGGATTTCAGAATTGAGAGAGATGTAATCATGGATTCCATAGCCTTGAAATTTGTCTTGAAACAAAGAATGTAAAGCTTGAATTGATTCCAACATAGATTGATGAGATGGAGGATCATGAGGACTAGGGTCATCAAATAGATGATTGAAAATAGGCTTATTTTGTGTGGTAGGGTATCTTTAGGAAGATATATGGTGTCTAGGGATTTTTGAAGAACATATTGGAAATTAGGATGCATCTTAAGTAAATCAGAAAAAATAAATTTGAGGAATTTTGGGATCCATAATAGAGGAAAAATGAGGATCCTAAGCATGAAGATCGATTTTTCATTCACTAAAATGATTAAGCTAAAATGAGAATATTATAGTGTAATATAATGTTATAGGAGCAGAAAATATCATAAATAAATGAAGTAATAAAGTACCCAAGAAATCTAAGCAATAAAATGTAAAACCCTAATGTGCAAAGAGGGTTGAGAAATCCTTAGTTGATTCACAAAATTGTGTCACATTTAGACCGGATGAAAGGAGGAGGAAACATTCACACAAGAGCTTGATAAAGTGTAGATCTGGGGACCGTCTAGATAAACTAGTGATTCTTGAAAGGGACAGGAGTTCCCATGGGTTGCTGGTTTGAGATATGGATTCCCTAGTCTATGGAAATGGCCATAAAACCTCCTTTGAAGTGTCATTGGATGTTTTCCTATGTTCAAGCACCAAGATCATGTGAATGTCACTATATGATTATCAAAGCACTAGTAAATCAGTAATGGAAGAATCACCTACAAAACCCCATAGAAAGAATTAAAACCCTAAAAAAATAAATATTCATATAAAGGGTTCGGAATGGAAATAGAGTAAATAGAGGTGGATACCAAGGTAGAGGTTGTGCTGGTTGTGGAGGTTCGGTTCAATAGGTGCACTTGTTATACAAGTGGATCACCCGATCATTATAAATGTGAGTACCCTAAAATATGTCTTGCACATATTGTGGAAAGGGACATACGTTGGAAGGTTATATAGATTTATATGTGCAATGTGCAAGACCAAGAATGAGAGGAGCACGAGAGATGATAAGGGTTGAACTCTCAAGAAAATGGAAGTGGAATCCTAAGGAGTTGGTAGTAGGCTAGGAAAGAACTATTATTATTAATGACAATTCATAGAGTCTTCACATGCGTGAGTAGGTGAGAACTAAACCACTCATCGGGAATGAGGACATTGGGAAACCTAGTAAGTATCCTCGTGTAGGGAAGTAGAAGAAAACTTTTCAAGAAACCATGGGCATGATTATATATTTACAAAGGGAGATATTTTTCTTAAAATAACAAGTGTGAGATAGAGAGTGCATGAAACATGTCGAAGTACCTAACAAGTATGTTGATGAAATTAGGGAAGTATGCCAAATGCTTAGACAAGAGAACATCATACCACTTTAGGTGAATGGTTGTGTGAAAAGGTTTGATGTATGGATTGAGATAGGAAAGGTAGATACTTAATACAAATATAAGTCCTCAAAACCTTTAATATGATAAGGATATTACTTTGGATGAATTCATTGATGTCCGGTTGAAGATAAACATCCTTATTAATGCCAAGACAAAGGTAAATGTTCTTACTCTGGATGCATGGAACAAGATGGGTAGGCCACCACTACATCCCTCCTTTAATGTTATTTACATGGAAAATAAGAAAAGGGAATTTCCCATTGGGGTTCTAAAGGATGTAAGCATCACTATACAAGTTTCCAAGTTTGAGGATGACTTTACGGTATTAGAATTGGTACAAACAAATAATTTCCCTACATTACTTGGATAACCTTGGTGTTATACAAACAATGCAGATTTGTGCTTTAATAAACATGATATTATTGTTAAAAATTAGGATGAGCCCGTAGTAATTCTCGATGGATGGTACTAAAACTACACCTACACATCCAATAAATGAAAAATATATAAATCAAATTTATGCCTAGACTATGTGTGATCCGAATGGGTTGAGCCTATAAAGGAAGGAATATTAAAATGGGGAGAAGTGAAATCAATCAATGACACTACTAGCATTTCATTTGATAATCAGAACATGGAAATTATGATATGATTTTCCATGAGTTTCGATATGAGTAACCGGAGTGATCAAACCACAAACAAGCTAGCGCTTAGGAAGGACTACGCTTCGAGGTATAAAAGAGAGGAAATTCCTAAAAATTCTTGTGCACCATGGAAGAATAGATGTACGATGAAGGGGACAAAAGAAACATGTTGGTCTATTCACTAATGGGAACATCAGCATGATGGTGGGACACACATAGGGACACCTTTCTAAGGTGGCACGAGAATAATTTGCACTCTTAAAACAATTTTTAAAATTAAGCATCCTTGAAAGATACTAACATATGATGGAAAATCATCTTCGAGGGCTCATATACATGACTATGAAAATAATTATCTTGAGGGTCTTGATGAAATTTTTCCATCCTTTTAGATCCACAAGTTCTATTCATTTTTGTGTGGGTATGCGTGTGCATGGTATATTCATGTTGAGATGAAGTAGGAGAATATGAATTGGAAAAATTGACCTCAAGTATCGTGATACATTTAATTATTTTTCATTTAATCATCTTTCACATGAGGCCTTGCAGTTGATGAGGCATATCAATATGGGGGATAGCGTGAATGCATATGATCTCATAGCTTAGTTGTTTGATGATAATATTCGGATGAGTGCACCAATGAACATGCATGGTTAGAATCAGGTTAGGATATTTTAGAATGCGCTTGGAAGGAGAAATAAAAATTCAAGATAATGTACATGGTTGTTGATGAAGAGGTTGAAGAATTAAACTTATAACATACGAGGAGAGCGTGAGGCACTAGATAAGGTAGATGAACATGCACATGTGTATCACTTATCACTTAATACAAAGAAAGTAAACAATGCAACAAATGATGCACCAAAAGAAAAATTAATTGGAGATTACTTTGGTCTCGGGTAGAAGTTGCAAATATTGTGTATATTTTGTGTGACTTTTAGGATCTCTTTCCTAGGGGCTACCATGAGCTGAAAGGTTTCCATCCTTTACTAGGAGAGATGAAGATCAAGCTAAAAGAGGGTCCGTGACTAGTTAGAAAAAGATCATATCGGATGAATCCCTATTTTCACGTCAAGGTGAAAGATGAGATTAAAAAAATGATACAAGATGGCATTGTTGATCCCATAGAATAATCTGAATGGATTAGCCCCATGGTTATAATTATAAAGAAATATGGAAGAATAAAAAAATTGTGGATTACAAAGTTTTAAACTCTTGTTGTGTCATTGATTTGTTCCCTACACCATTTACTTGAATAAATTCTTGGTGGTGTAGTGGGAACAAAATATACTCATTCACGAGATGGTTTCTTGTGATATCATCAAGTTTTTATTACGTGTGAAGATCAATCTAAGAATACATTTGTTACGAAATGGATTTTCTTTGCTTAGATGGTCATGCGTATTGGACTTAAGATTGCACCATCGAGTTTTTTCACATTGTTGTACATGATTTTGAGGATTTCTTCCATAACTTTCTTTAGTTGTATCTAGATGATTGGATAGTGTACGGATTAGTAGAAGATTATTTTGACTTCTTAAAGATAACGTTTGAAATATGTAGAAAAATAAGTATATCCTTGAATATCAAGAACTGCATCTTTTCCACACCTTCTAAAACATTGTTGGGGCATATTATCTACAAGGAGGGTCTTCTAGTTGATCCTTCCAAGATAGTGGTGATAGTGGGCTTAGAGGAACAAATTAATCAATGTGAGATACGTATATTCCTTGGACATATAGGTTACCATAGAAAATTCATTAAGGGATATGCCAAGATAGTTGCACCACTAGAGATCTTGAAAGCAAAGAGTAAGTTCTATTGGAAGGATGCACAACAATAAGATTTTGAGAAATTAAAGGAAATATTTACCAGTGTACCTATCCTTCATTTCCCTACATGGAATTTTCCCTTTCATGTCCATGTGGATTCCTAGAGATTTGTGTTAGTGTGGCATGGTGAACGAAATGTTAATCATCTAATATAATTTGCAAGCATGAATCTAACTCCTACAAAAAATACCTATACAACCACATAGCACGATGTGTTATCCATGATGTATGTGCTTCATAAGTTCAGGAAGTATATTATGGCTAATCCTTTCATATTATATAGTGACCACATGGCTTTGAAATACTTTCTCAATAAGCTTACATTACAAGCTCACATTTATATATGGATCTTATTATTCGAGGAGTTTGAATTCTCAAAGATAGTAAAAGCTAGTAGAGAGACATACTTGGAGCACACATCAATATTTATGTGCATAGATATTGTGCCACAAGGAATGAAGACAATGGAGAAGAATCATTTATCTATACATGTTATGACTTATCACTTAGTATGTGGAGACCTTTACAAAATGGGTCGCGATGAAGTTCTATGTAGATGTATCTTGGAGCATGAACGAAAAAAATTATGTAAGCGGCGCATTATGGAATTATTAGAGGATGCTATGTTGGAGAAGCCACCATCTAAAAGATACTTCTAGCTAGACTATGGTGGTGGGAAATGGTATATAAAGATACGAAGGAGTTTTTCAAGGATTGTGACCATTTTTTAGAGGATTTGAAAACTAGAACAAAGATATGAGATGTCGTTGCACCTCATTTCATCCATAAAACCTTTTGAGAAATGGGTCATAGATTTTTGTACCAAATACACTAGTTTCATGATGAACCAACACATGGTATATTATTACTTTTCTGATTATTTGATGTGATGGGTAGAAGCTATACCAACCAAGGCTTGTATAAATGCTACAACTACACATTTCTTATGGTAAAATACTATAAAGCGGGTATGGCTACCCATTAAGCCTAATAAGTGATAGGGGTACTCATATCCTTAATGATAGCATTGTGTTGTTATTAGCATAATTCATGGTGGCACATCATAATACAACTCCTTATATCCACATGTTAATAGAACATCTAAGTCATTTAATAATATTGTGAGCAAAATGCTTACCAAGATTGTGATGTTGGAATAAAATACTTGTGATGATAAAGTTTCGATTGTATTTTTGGCATAAAGAACTACCTATAAGAGGTTGTATAAGGCCACACCCTTTTAATTGGTATTTGGCATAGAAGCATTATTTCTTGTTGAGTTTATTTTACCATCCTTATGGAGGAGGACTCATGGATGAACAAGCATTGGAAGCATGCATTGAAGGTTTGATTAAATTGGATGAATGACACACAATTTGGTGATGGAGCCAAAAGACGAGAAAAACACGACAAGAAAGTTAGCATGATAGGCATATTCGAACAAGTATTTTATGGTTGGTGGATTGGTGCTTGTCTACAACTCAAAGTTTACATGACACCCAGGAAAATTGAAGGTTCATTAGTTGGTACCATTCAAAGTAGCCAAGATTTTGAAATCGAATACAAGTCACTTACGGGCACTTGATGGAATAATGTTACTAGGCTACTTTAATGGAAGTAGGCTCAAGCCCTACTATAAATAACTTTTTCTCTATATTGTTATTAGTAAGGCAATATTTTCATTTAGATTATATTTTCTTGTAATTTTTCTCTTGTTGTTTTAATAAGTGTGTTCACACACGGGAGTTGATATATTTGTTTAAGTATCCTACGTAGAGGATCACACACACTTTATTAGGGTAGTAGGTAAAGGTAATGGTAGACATTTTGCGATGTTAAATGAAATAATGGTGCTAATAGTAAAGGTATTTTTTTTCTCAATGGTGTTGTAGTGCCCACATTTTTATAGCTCGGTAGCTTGTTGTTTCTTTGCTCATGGACATATTTTGACAGTGATTGGTTATATCTTGGACATTATATTTAGAGATTTGATCTTATTAGACATGTGTGGACATTTAGGCGTGTAGTACCAATTTAGCTTGATTTCTATATTGTTGCATTTTCTTATAATGTCATGGATACTAATGGATATGATGTTGTGTTTGGAACATAAATATAATAATGGATAGTTGTTACATGTGGAATTATATGGTTATATGTCACGTATCATCTTATCTAACTTTTGGAATATTGAGTATAATTGTGCGTTGTCGCATCTTGATTTCAGTAGGATGTTAGGATAGTTTAGAACACATTGGTATCTTACTATGTCATTGAATTATATTGTATCGGACAGAGTGCGCTTAATGTGTGCAATGAGTGTGCAGGTGACATGTTTAAAGGAGAACGTGGGATTCGGACAACTACTCAATCTTGCACAATCCTCAAGGCTTGATGGACAAGCCTTGTAGGGTCTTATTGTTTTCCCCTCAAATGGTTGAGGTGGGGAAGTTGATTCATTTGGATTGAATCTCCTTCCCCATTCTTGTAAGGAAACCCGTTTGGGGTTTGAAAATCCTTCCAAGGAGGACTTGGAGAAAGGGGAGGAATAAGGAGGGATTTGATTGAATTAGGAGCAATAAGGAGGGTATGGAGTTTGTTACTTTGTGCAAGAAGTTTTGGAATAAAATTTTTGGAGAACTTTCTCCTCTCTTCCCCACTTTTGAGGAAGAACATGGGTTCTCCTCATTGTAATTTTTGGAGTTTTGTTTTGTGTTGTCCTATTTATGTGTGCTTGTGTCATGATTAGTTCAACCTCCATCTTGTGCAAGTTTTGTGTTAGTTGACATCTTTCCCATGGGCTTGGGGAGGCTAGCATGCATCCCAACTTTGGGAGAGGCA
>CM031239.1:288268287-288326205 GCA_018340775.1 Taxus wallichiana var. yunnanensis
CTTTAGTATTAATGGCTCACTCCAAAAAGAAATTATCCTAAAATTTTAGTAATTTTTGGGTTTTTTTCGTTGTCCCGAGTTGGGCCATGACATTTGGTATCAGAGCTTTAGGTTCGCACACGCGGACCTACGGGTAACTAATTAAAATAGTTAATAGTAATTTTAACAACACAAAATTAACTAAATGAATAAAAATAAACAATTAGAATAAATCATCCATAACCATTAAATGTTAAATTAACAAATTTCTCACTCACCTCGTGCGCGGATGGCGCCCAAGTGAGGATGGTCGGTAGAGGATTGGGGCGTAGTGCACCTGCAGGGAGCCTCCTACAGCACCCGAATTTCAACCTTGGATATTAGAGGCCTTACGCTAGGCCGATAGGCGTCGTGGAGCAGCGTCTACCACCACCGTAGGAGACAAGAGTGGAGGCACCATTGGGAGACGAGGAGCCATTAGGTGAGGATGTGCATTCGTATCCGCCGAGCACGGCACACCGAGGCGGGAGAGGTCACGTAGCCCTTCCGTTCATCACAAGAGGGTAGCCTCGTTACGTCGAAGCCATTCACATATTCTCGAGGACCATTCGAGGATGACAACCCCCTTCGCTTTGTTGGACTACATCACTAGGATCGAGATACGGGCGGTGTGATCGAGGATCTTCTTCATTTGTAGCCGCCCACCTACGCCGGCTCTATAGATGGCTTTGGGGCGAGTCATGGCTCCTTAGCTTGGATAGTTGCTTTGGCTTGCACTCTTACGAGCAACATCAAGGCAAGGTTCGCCATACACCTCCTCCGAGGCGCAGTAGGCGTTTGGTGGAGGAATGAGGTGCGAAGCTCCATCGACTCGAGAGACAAAGTGACTTGGGAGATGTTAGAGGAGCATTTCGTGGCTCGTTATATGTCGAAAAACTTCGTGCAAAAGAGGATAGATGAGTTTCACGACTTACGACGAGGATCCAGCACGGTAGAGTGTAGTATGAGAGAAGGTTCTGGATCTTCTACGGTATGTGGACTACCCGTAAGATGAGAAACTATAGGTTAACGAGTTTATTCGGGGCCTTAATGCGAGACATAGAAGGAGCGATTAGGATGTTATCTCCTTCCACACTTGAGAAGGCTGTTGAGAAGGCCTACTTAGGCCGAGGAGAATAGGACCAAGGCACATGAGCACCGTGATAGGAACAAGAGCAAGTTCCAGGAGAGGATACAGGCCTTTCAGAGTCGGAGGTCATGAGGTACTACACCACCCCCTAGAGGAGGATTTTGGCCTCTCGCCAGCAGCCACGAGAGCTCCACTGCACCCGCAACGAACTGACAGCAGGACATAGCAGCGGGGGCCACCGCAGAGGGGCCGATAGACATAGGGATTCCCGAGAGAGGTGTTTCTAGAGGTGCTTTTGGTGGAGCTAGGGATAGGAGGCGGGGTACTCAGCAGGCACAACCAGCTCACTCACAGCAGTCTACTAGGGTTGGACCGGTAGGATCAGTACACCAGAGTACAGGAGGGACCCCATCTGAGAGGGGTACAGGAGGTTGTTTTATTTGTGGATCTCCAGATCACTATGTGTGCATGTGCCCGTACAAACCCAATACCATGGATGCATAGAGAACTACTAGATCCGAGCAGATGGTGGGTGATGTAGGACACGCTCATCATGTATATGCAGTGGTTGACAACCGCTAGGCCGAGCATCAGGCTATATTCATTGAGATGACATGTACTATCAAGGGTATTTCTGTCTTAGTAATTTTTGATTCAGGTGCTTCAGATTCATTTATATCACCTTCTATAGTGGACCAGTGTGGGCTAGTGGTGGCTAGGCAACCAGATAGTTGGCAGGTTGAGTTGGCCTTTGGGGCTAAACTCACCGTAGACTCGTATGTGGAGAGTTGTGTACTTGATTTAGGAGTCTTCTCCACTACACTTGACCTCTGAGTTATCCTTCTATGTTCCTATCGGTAGTTTTGGGTATGGATTGGCTTGAGACTCAACGAGCTAAGGTGGATTACGAAATAAGGTCATTGAGTGTCGGGATGATCTTGGAAGTGCGGTTGTTATATCGGGGATGCGAGAGGCCTATCTCCTTGCGCATGATGATATCGGCTAAGCAACTTAAGCGGAGCATGCATAAGGGTTGTCGGTTGTTTGCTATCACCATTAGTGATCGATCGAGAGCGTTCCCAGAGCATTCACCCTTAGATGATCATGTAGTTTTGAGGAGTATGCAGATGTTACTCGGTGAGCTTCGAGAGTTACCACCCGTGAAAGAGGTAGATTTCACCATTGATTTAGTACTGGATCAGCACCCAATCTCTAGGGCACCTTATCGATGACGACCCTAGAGCTTCATGAGCTCAAGATTCAGTTAGAGGAGTTGTTGGATAAGGGTCTCATTCACCCTAGTGTATCTCCTTGGGGAGCGCCAGTCATATTTGTGAAGAAGGACGGTTCTCTTAGGCTTTGTGTAGACTTCAGACAGCTCAACAAGGTCACAATAAAGAACCGTTATCTACTCCCTAGGATTGATGACTTGTTTGATTAGATGCGGGGAGTGAGGGTGTTCTCCAAAATCGATCTCAAGTCAAGATATCATCAGTTGCACATTTCAGATGCAGACATTCATAAGACAATGTTTCACACACGTTACAGGCATTATGAGTTCACAATGGTTCCATTTGGTTTGACCAATGCCCCAGCTGTCTTCATGAGCCTCATGAATGGTGTATTCAGGAAATTTATGGATCGCTTTGTCTTAGTGTTCCTTGATGACATATTGATTTATTCTCATTCCGAGGAGGAACACGAGGAGCATTTGAGACAGGTACTTCAGGTTTTGAGAGAGCAAAAGTTATATGGGAACTTGGAAAATGCAGATTCTTTCGAGAGAGATTCAAGATTGGGTCATATCAGCAAGGGTATCTCTCAGTGAGATCCCTCTAAGATACAAAAGCTATCCTAGATCGGCCAGCACACCCACACTCGATTCGAGGTGAGGAGTTTCATGGGTCTAGTAAGGTACTATCGTAGGTTCGTACAAGATTTTTCTAGGATTGCTCACCCTATTACTTCTCTTCAGAGGAAAGGGAAGAAGTTTGATTGGTCGAGAAATGTGAGCAAGCTTTTCCCAGATTACTTAAGGAAAGGTTAACCATGGCACCCATCTTAGTAGTTCTAGACCCGACAGAGGATTTTGTTGTTTGTATTGATGCATCACTAGAGGGTTTGGGAGCAGTTCTTATGCAGGAGCGTCGGGTTATTACCTTTGAGTCTCGTAAGCTCAAGGACTACGAGCTTAATTATCCTACTCATGACTTGGAGCTTGTAGTAGTTGTTCATGCTCTTGTTCATTGGCGACATTTCCTTTTGGGTATACCCTTCATTTTGAGGACAGACTCATCATAAACTTGTAGCATACATTTTCACAAAAAACTCAATGCTCATCAATGGCGTTGGATGGAGTTCTTATGTGAGTATGACATGGAGGTTTAGTACATCAAAGGGAAGGAAAATGTGGTTGTAGATGCTCTTAGTAGACGACAACATGTGCTTTCTTCCGTGACACTACATCGATTTGAGAAGCCGATTCTTGAGCACCTTCAGAGGATAGATTTTATGAGGGAGCTGATGAGATGTTGAGTCTCGGGGTTCTTTGGAGGGTAGATATTCTAGGTGTGTTTTAGAGATAGATGGTTTGCTTTGGTTCCACAGGTGCATCTATGTGCCTAAGTCAGGTGATTTGCGTAGCTTCATCCTCTCAGAGGCTCATCGAGCCCCATATGCGGCACATCCAGAGTGAAGAAAATGCATGCTTGATCTAAGGGAGTTATATTATTGGCGGGTCTTCGACGGGATAGAAGATTTTATTACACGATGCCTTGAGTGTCGAGGTTCAAGGCAAAGCATTCCCATCCCGCAGACTTTTACATCCCTATGATACTCCCGAGTGGAAATGAGATGTGATCTCCATGGACTTCATAGTCGAATTCCTAAGTCATCCTATCCTCATGACGCCATTATGGTCACCGTGGATAAATTAACCACGGTTGTGCATTTTTGCCAACCAAGGTCACCTATAATGCACAAGCCATCGCCAAGGTATTTATGGAGGACATTGTTAGGTTGCATGGAATTCCGAAGACCATCATCAATGACAGGGATACTATCTACACTTCAGTTTTCTAGACTTCTTTTCGAGCCACTCTGGGTACTCGATTAATTTGATTCAGCTTATCATCTAGAGACAATTAGACAGATAGAGAGGGTTAATCAGGTGTTAGAGGACATGTTGAGAATGTATGTGATGGATCAACAGAAGAAATGGGAAGATTATTTACATTTAGTTGAGTTTTCTTACAACAACAACTATCATAATTCCATTGGTATGGCTCCTTACCAAGCTTTCTATGGACGACCTTGCAGGACACCTTTGAGTTAGGATAGACTAGATGATAGGATTATTCTAGGACAGGCCTACCTTCGGGATTTAGAGCAAAAGAGGTTGTTCTTATTAAACAACGACTTGAGTAGGCCAGAGCATGCTGAAGGTGTATGTAGACACTAAGAGGATTGATCATCACTTCTCAGTGGGTGATAAAGTCTTCTTGAGAGTTCATCCACATAAGAGTCCAATTCTTTATGGAAAGGGTTCTAAGCTATCGCCTCATTTTCTAGGGCCTTTTCATATTTTAGAGGTCATCGGTCCTATTGCCTATTACCTAGCTTTACCACCACGCCTTGCATGGGCCCACGATGTGTTTCATGTTTCTGTACTACATAGATATGTACCTGATGCTTCTCATGTTTTGGATTGGTTGGTATTACAGGTAGAGGACAGAGGACAGTGAAGACTGGAGCCCGTACGCATACTGGAGCACCAGAGGTTGGCCCTTTGGGGTCGATACTTGGACCAGGTTAGAGTACAGTGGGACCGGTATGACGAGACAACAGCTACTTGGGAGGATGCGATACCTTTGAGTGCTAGATATCCCTATCTCTTTCGGTGACTTCCGGAGGAAGTCTAATTTTAGTAGAGGGGCATGTAGTGCCCACACTTTTTATAGCTCAGTAGCTTGTTGTTTCTTTGCTCATGGACATATTTTGACAGTGATTAGTTATATCTTGGACATTATATTTAGAGATTTGATCTTATTAGACATGTGTGGACATTTAGGCATGTAGGGCCAATTTAGCTTGATTTCTATATTGTTGCATTTTCTTATAATGTCATGGATACTAATGGATATGATGTTGTGTTTGGAACATAATTATAATAATGGATAGTTGTTACATGTGGAATTCTATGGTTATATGTCACGTATCATCTTATCTAACTTTTGGAATATTGAGTATAATTGTGCACGTTGTCGCATCTTGATTTCAGTAGGATGTTAGGTTAGTTTAGAACGCATTGGTATCTTACTATGTCATTGAATTATATTGTACCAAACATGTTTGGTTAATGTGTGTAATGAGTGTGCAGGTGACAGGTTTACAGGAGAACGTGGGATTCGAGGCCATTTACTCAATCTTGCCTGGCTTGACCCACAGCTAAGCCCTAGCCATGTTCATTGTGTGAAGCCTTAGTATAGGAGATTATTATTTTGGGCACTATGAGTGACCCCAATTTTTGTAATGTATTGTGCTTTGAATTATTAATTTTGTTTAGGGTAGTTGATTTTGATGTAAACTTGTTTTGGGAGTTAATAATCCCACTTTCTTTTAAATTTTTGATTTTGTTTATTGATTCACTTAATCACAAGGGTTTAGGGTCACATGTGAGACCCTTGGGTGGTCCCCACACCCTCTACCCTTGTGCCAAAAATGCAAAACCCGAAATTAGGTTATTTTGGGCATTTTTGGGGACCCCTTTGTAGCTTGGGAGTTCCCCTAACATAAAAATGAGCCCTTGGACCCTACCTAATGGGTAGGGGGGCTTATTTTCAAGGCTAGAGGGAGTTTTCCTTCCCTTTTTACCTCTTGTTTAGTCACATCCATGTAAGGGATGTGGATTTGAGTGATTATCAAAAGTCTCACTAGTTTTGTCTTGCTAACATTTAGGGGATTTTGGGAGAAGAGGGCAAAAAGATAATTTTACCCTTTCTCTCTTTTGTTTTGGCATCTTTGACCTTGTAGAAGGAGAGGGGTGACACATGTCACCCCCTCATTTGTGAGGATGCTTGTTTTCTCCTCTTCAAATTCCCATTCATGGGAAAAGAGAGGGACTTTTTTTTGGAACTTCTTGCTTGGGATGCTTGTGGATTTTGGAGCTTGGAGATTGGCTTGAGTCAAGGTGTGGAGAAATTTGAAGTTGGAGAGCTTTTTGGAGAGCTTTCCTTGAGGTAGGCTCTTATGTCTTTTTGTTGTGTTGTTTTTCCTTTTAGTTGTTGGATTGGTTGCTTGAGATTGTTATTTGTTGTATGTAGAGTATGGTTTCTTTTTTTTTTTTTTACTCCCTCCATCATATGGCATGATGGAGTTTTGGAGTGTGGGGGAAGAGAGAGGGAATTTTCCCTCTCAATCCTCAAGGCTTGATGGACAAGCCTTGTAGGGTCTTATTATTTTCCCCTCAAATGGTTGAGGTGGGGAAGTTGATTCATTTGGCTTGAATCTCCTTCCCCATTCTTGGTAAGGAAACCCCTTTGGGGTTTGAAAATCCTTCCAAGGAGGACTTGGAGAAAGGGGGAGGAATAAGGAGGGCTTTGATTGAATTAGGAGCAATAAGGAGGGTATGGAGTTTGTTGCTTTGTGCAAGAAATTTTTGGAATAAAATTTTTGGAGAACTTTCTCCTCTCTTCCCCACTTTTAAGGAAGAACATGGGTTCTCCTCCTTGTAATTTTTAGAGTTTTGTTTTGTGTTTTCCTAGTTATGTGTGCTTGTGTCATGATTAGTTCAACTCCATCTTGTGCAGGTTTTGTGTTAGTTGACCTCTTTCCCATGGGCTTGGCGAAGGCTAGCATGCATCCCAACCTTGGGAGAGGCATGTAATGATGCCTAAGGTTAGGTGGTTATCAAGCTCTTTCTCCTTCTATGGATTTTTGAAGGTATGGAAGTGGGATTTTGGTTTGGAGTTGGTGGCATCATGGTCTCTCATTGGAAACATTACCTTAGTGTATCTTGAGAAGTATAGCTTTGTGGAAACTTGCATTTTATTGTAAAAACCTTATTTTGTAAATTACACTCTTAGAAGTTTGAGTCATTATTGATTTAGCAATCTCCTTAAACATCTTGTAAGAGACTTGTAACTCATTTAATGAGTAGTTATGTATGTTGTGAAAAGCATGGTGAACATTGAATTTGAGCCTCCGGTAAATGAAATTTTGGTGACTCTTTCTTTTTGAATGAAAAGTGGGTTTGAAAGCATGCTCCTTTGTATGCAAATATCAAAGTTATTGGACATCTTGCTTGGGTGTGAAAATTAGAAAATCTTAAATATGTCTTGCATTGAAAATAAAATTTTGGTTGTTAAAAATAGTTTGGTATTTATTAGTGGAAGAAATTATTATCAATTTAAAAGGTACATTCCTTTGCAAAATGTTCACATATTGAGATACTAAGTGAAATGGAACAAAAATATATATATATTTTTCTACCATTAGATGGTTTTGAAAACCACGATTTTTCTTGGTGTTCAAAGGAAAGTGCATTTATTGGAGTTTGGTTGTTTTTTTACTTATGGAAAAATCATGATAAAATTAATCAAAACTATCCCAAGACAAAGTATCTTGATATTTTATCTTTGAGAATAAATGTTGCGCTTTTACATATTAAAGCTAGGTTTATTTTGTTTTGATTGTAAGCTCCTTAGATTTAATATTCGTATTTTATCCTATGGATGTATATATAGGTAATTTTTTCATATATGCATATATGGCATAAATGTGCAACATACTAGTTTTCTGAGAAAGAAATAAAATAAAATTAAAAAAAAAAAGGAACATATGTGTATGTGTGTGTGTGTGTGTGTGTAGACACACACACACACACACACACACACACATAGTATAATATATACATATATATATATATATATATATATGTATATATTATACTATGTGTATATATATATATATATATATATATATATATATATATATATATATATATTGTATGTATATATATAATGCATAGTATAATATAACCCATTTTATATATTATATACATCACATATAAATATATATAATATAGATTTTAAGTTTAAAACAAAAACTTGTATATTTTAAATACGTTTTAATAAAATAGTTTGTAAAACAAAAAATAATAATGTGTGGGTGGGGATTCGGCACCCCCACCTCTACGTTTTTTTTTTTTAAAGAAAAAAATAGTTGTTCATGCTCTTGTTCGTTGGACATTTCCTTTCGGGTATACCCTTCATTTTGAGGATAGACCATCGTAGCTTGCATTGCATATATTTTCACAATTAACCTCAACGCTCGTTAATGGCGTTGGATGGAGTTCCTATGTGAGTTTTACATGGAGGTTCGGTACACATCAAAGGGAAGGAAAATGTGGTTGCGGATGCTCTTAGTAGACAATGACATGTGCTTGCTTTCCCACTTGAATCAGATTTGAGAGGTTTGGATTCTGAGCACCTTGAAAGGACAAATTTTATGAGGAACTAGACGGATGTTAGAGTCTCGTAGGTACACTTTTTTGAGGAAGATATTCTCACTGTGTTTTAGAGATAGATGGTTTGCTTCATTCCACAGGCGCATCTACGTGCCTAAGTTAGGTGATCTGCATAGCTTCATCCTCTCAGAGGCTCATCGAGCCCCATATGCGGCACATCCAGGAGTGAAGAAAATGCATGCCGATCTAAAGGGAGTTATATTATTGGCCGTCTTCGATGGGATATCAGATTTTGTTGCACGATGCCTTGAGTGTCGGAGGGTCAAGGAAGAAATTCCCATCCCGTAGGACTTTTTACATCCCCATGATACTCCCCTTGGAAATGGGATGTGATCTCCTTGGACTTCATAATCGGACTTCCTATGTCATCTTATTGTCATGACGCCATTATGGTCACCGTGGATAAATTGACCAAGGTTGCACATTTTTATGTAAGGTCACCTATAATGCACAAGTAGATCGCAAGGTATTTATGGAGGACATTGTTAGGTTGCATGGGATTCCGAAGACCATCATCAATGGCAGCGATACTATCTACACTTCAGTTTTCTAGACTTCTTTTCAGGCCACTCTAGGTACTCGAGTTAATTTTGACAGCTTATCATCCAGACGAGATGGAATGACATAGACGACGCAACCTCCGGTCTGTAGCAGTTAATCGGGTGTTAGAGGACATGTTGAGAATGTATGTGATGGATCAACGAAGAAATGGGAAGATTTTTTCATTTACTTGAGTTTTCTTACAACAACAATTTTTATCATAATTCCATTGGTATGGCTCCTTACCAAGCTTTGTTTTTCATCGATGGATGACCTTCCAGGACACCTTTGAGTTGGGATAGACTAGATGATAGGATTATTCTAGGACCAGCCTACCTTCAAGATTTAGAGCAGCGGAGTTATTCTTATTAGACAATGTCTTGAGTAGGCGAGCATGTCAAGGCATATGCTTACACTAAGAGGATTGATCATCACTTCTCAGTGGGTGATAAAGTCTTCTTGAGAGTTCATCCGCATAAGAGTCCAATCCATTATGGAAAGGGTTCTAAGCTATCGCCTGTTTTGTAGGGCCTTTTGATATTTTAGAGGTCATCGGTCCAGTTTCCTATTGCCTATCTTCTGCCACCACGCCTTGCACGGGCCACGATGTGTTTCATGTTTTTGTACTACGTAGATATGTAATCACGATGCTTCTCATGTTTTGGATTGGTCAAATTATAGGTAGAGGACATAGGACAATGGAGACTAGAGCCCGTGACGCATCTTTGGAGCACCTTTGAGGTTGGCCCTTCTTGAGACTTAGACTTGGAGACATGGTTAGAGTACAGGGATGGGACCGAGATGACGAGACAACAGCATACTGGGAGGATTGATAACTTTGAGGGCTAGATATCCCTATCTCTTTCAGTGACTTCCAGGAGGAAGTCTAATTTTAGTAGAGGGGGATGTAGTGCCCACACTTTTATAGCTCGGTAGCTTGTTGTTTCTTTGCTCATGGACATATTTTGACTGTGATTGGTTATATATTAGACATTATATTTGAGATTTGATCTTATTAGACATGTGTGGACATTTAGGCGTGTAGCGCCAATTTAGCTTGATTTCTATATTGTTGAATTTTCTTATAATGTCATGGATAATAATGGATATGATGTTGTGTTTGGAACATAATTATAATAATGGATAGTTGTTGCATGTGGAATTCTATGGTTATATGTCACGTATCATCTTATCTAACTTTTGGAATATTGAGTATAATTGTGCACGTTGTCGCATCTTGATTTCAGTAGGATGTTAGGATAGTTTAGAATGCATTGATATCTTACTTTATGTCATTGAATTAACTTGTACCAAACATGTTTGGTTAATGTGTGCAATGAGTGTGCAGGTGACAGGTTTACAGGAGAACGTGGGATTCAGGCTGCAGCTACTCAATCTTGCACAAGTATCCCACGGGATAAATCGAGTCCTAGCCATGTTCATTGTGTGAAGCCTTAGTATAGGAGATTATTATTTTGGGCACTATGAGTGACCCCAATTTTTGTAATGAATTGTGCTTTGAATTATTAATTTTGTTTAGGTAGTTGATTTTGATGTAAACTTATTTTTGGGAGTTAATAATTCCACTTTCTTTTAAATTTTTGATTTTGTTTATTGAGTCACTTAATCAAAAGGGTTTAGGGTCACATGTGAGACCCTTGGGTGGTCCCCACACCCTCTACCCTTGTGCCAAAAATGCAAAACCCGAAATTAGGTTATTTTGGGCATTTTTGGGGACCCCTTTTTAGCTTGGGAGTTCCCTAACATAAAAATGAGCCCTTGGACCCTACCTAATGGGTAGGGGGGCTTATTTTCAAGGCTAGAGGGAGTTTTCCCTCCCTTTTTACCTCTTGTTTAGTCACATCCATGTAAGGGATGTGGATTTGAGTGTTTATCAAAAGTTTCACTAGTTTTGTCTTGCTAACATTTAGGGGATTTTGGGAGAAGAGGGCAAAAAGATAATTTTACCCTTTCTCTCTTTTGTTTTGGCATCTTTGACCTTGATAGAAGGAGAGGGTGACATGTCACCCCCTCATTTGTGAGGATGCTTGTTGCTCCTCTTCAAATTCCCATTCATGGGAAAAGAGAGGGACTTTTTTAACTTCTTGCTTGGAGTGCTTGTTGATTTTAGAGCTTGAAGATTGGCTTGAGTCAAGGTGTGGAGAAACTTGAAGTTGGAGAGCTTTTGGAGAGCTTTCCTTGAGGTAGGCTCTTATGTCTTTTTATTGTGTTGTTTTTCCTTTTAGTTGTTGGATTGGTTGCTTGAGATTGTTATTTGTTATATGTGGTTTGGTTACTTGCTTGTTTTTACTCCCTCCATCATATGGCATGATGGAGTTTTGGAGCGTGGGGGAAGAGAGGGAATTTTTCCCTCTCAATCCTCAAGGCTTGATGGACAAGCCTTGTAGGGTCTTATTATTTTCCCCTCAAATGGTTGAGGTGGGGAAGTTGATTCATTTGGCTTGAATCTCCTTCCCCATTCTTGGTAAGGAAACCCCTTTGGGGTTTGAAAATCCTTCCAAGAAGGACTTGGAGAAAGGGAGGAGGAATAAGGAGGATTTGATTGAATTAGGAGCAATAAGGAGGGTATGGAGTTTGTTGCTTTGTGCAAGAAATTTTTGGAATAAAATTTTTGGAGAACTTTCTCCTCTCTTCCCCACTTTTGAGGAAGAACATGGGTTCTCCTCCTTGTAATTTTTAGAGTTTTGTTTTGTGTTGTCCTATTTATGTGTGCTTGTGTCATGATTAGTTCAACCTCCATCTTGTGCAAGTTTTGTGTTAGTTGACCTCTTTCCCATGGGCTTGGGGGAGGCTAGCATGCATCCCAACCTTGGGAGAGGCATGTAATGATGCCTAAGGTTGGGTGGTTATCAAGCTCTTTCTCCTTATATGGATTTTTGAAGGCATGGAAGTGGGATGTTGGTTTGGAGTTGGTGGCATCATGGTCTCTCATTGAAACATTACCTTAGTGTATCTTGAGAAGTATAGCTTTGTGGAAACTTGAATTTTTTTGTAAAACCCTTATTTTGTAAATTGCATTCTTATAAATTTGAGTCATTATTGATTTAGCAATCTCCTTAAACATCTTGTAAGAGACTTGTAACTCATTTAATGAGTAGTTATGTATGTTGTGAAAAGCATGTTAAACATTGAATTTGAGCCTCTTGTAAATGAAATTTTGGTAACTCCTTTTGAATGAAAAGTGGATTTTGAAAGCATGCTCCTTTATAAGAAAATATCAAAATTATTGGATATCTTGCTTGTGTGTGCAAATTTGAAAATCTTAAATATGTCTTGCATTGGAAATGAAATTTTGGTTGTTAAAAAAAGTTTGGTATTTATTAGTGGAAGAAATTATTATCAAATTAAAAGGTACATTCCTTTGCAAAATGTTCACATATTGAGATACTAAGTGAAATGGAACAAAAATATATATATTTTTTTCTACCATTAGATGGTTTTGAAAACCCGATTTTTCTGTGTTCAAAGGAAAGTGCATTTATTGGAGTTTGGTTGTTTTTTTGACTTATGGCAAAATCATGTTAAAATTAATCAAAACTATCCCAAGACAAAGTCTCTTGGTATTTTGGTGAGAATAAATGTTGCAGTTTTACATATTAAAGCTGGTTTTATTTTTTTTTGAGTGTAAGCTCCTTAGATTTAATATTCGTATTTTATCTATGGATGTATATATAGGTAATTTCTTCATATATGCATATATGGCATAAATGTGCAACATACTGGTTTTAGGAGAAAGAAATAAAATAAAATTAAAAAAGGAACATATGTATATATGTGTGTGTGTGTGTGTGTATATACATATATACATATATACATATATGTATATATGTAGATATGTATATATATGTATATATGTGTGTGTGTATATATATATATATATATATATATATATATATATATATATGTATAGTATAATATAACATTTTATATATTATATACATCACATATAAATATATATAATATAGAGTTTAAGTTTAAAAAAACAACTTGTATATTTTAAATACGTTTTAAGAAAATAGTTTGTAAAATAAAAAAATAATGTGTGGGTGGGGATTCTACACCCCCACCTCGCATTTTTTTAAAGAAAAAAATATATAGTTTGTGGGTGGCGGGGGTTCGGCCGTCCCCACCCCGCGTAATGCACCCATGGGGGTGGGAGCTGCCCCCCCCACTAAACTCTACCGCACCCCTCTCCCTTTCCAAACCGCTGCTCCCCACCCTCCAAACCCCGCACCGTCCCGCCACCGCCCCGTGCCGACCTCTACCCCGACCGCTCGTTACGCCCCTACCGCCCCTAACTACGGCCTCCCAATGTGCCCAGCTCTGCCGCCTGCCCCACTACACCCACACCTCCCCACGCCGCCTCCATGCCACCACCATTGTTGCTGGCCCAAAATCCTCCACCTGTGTGGAAAAACACATCCGCCGCCCCCCTCTTTCAAACACATAAATGTGTGAATCAAAACCAAAAAAAAAAGAAACATATTGTTGTTAATATATGAATCTCCTTAACAAAATTTAATAAGGGTTTACAAAACAAGGAGAAGAACCAACTCCATAGCTTCCTCCCCAACCCGTAATAAGGGAGAGAAAATAAAATGAGAACAAGAATGAAAAGAAAGGAAGGAAAATAGGAAGAAATTCAAATGAAAGAAAAAGGAAAAGATAGAGAAACTTAGGTCATTTTTAGGGCAAAAAAATCAATGGTTAAGATGTATTTGATCCTAGGGTACCCATTTAATCCTACACACTCTTAAGTCATGGGAATTTGATGGGAATGGGAAAATGAATTATAGTAAAAGGAGTGTAGACTTTTATGTGTGACCCTAGTGGACTTATAGTATAAAACAATTAAGTTATTTTGGGTTAGGGTTTATTTAAATTTTGGGTAAATGTAATTAGGATAAATTTCTTTATTAATGATTGAGTGAGGCAAACGCTTTAGTATTAATGGTTCACTTCAAAAAAAAATTTATCCCAAAATTTTAGTAATTTTTGGTTTGTTTCCATTGTCCCGAGTTGGGCCATGACAGTGTCTAAGGAAACTTGGTGATGATATAACATGAAGAGATTGATCTAGTAGGAAGAATAACATGAGGTAAGAAGTGAAAGAAGAAAACTACTTGGTATGTGGTGCAAAGGTAGGAAAGGTGAAATGTATGAAGGTTTACACAAAAGGATCTCGTAGGATTTGAAAGTAGGTTTGTAGTAGAAGGATATGGATGTAATGCGCGGAAAGGAGATATAGGACCTCGACTTAGTGAAAAAGGAAAATAACCGCTTTAAGGCTCACATATGGAGGAACATTAAATACATTCAAAAAGAATATATATATATATATATATAAAGGGGATAGTGTTAGCTTGTATTTCTCACTTGCTAATTAAGAGCTCTTATGATTGTGTGATTTGATGAAGAAAACAAATGACAACCTCGGAGTAACAAATAAAACAATATCCAGATATCGTGAGCTTCTTGTTCTTGGTGGATTTGGAATCTAGGTACCAAAGTGGTAGCCGAGGATGGATTTGGAGGATTGAGGTGCAAATATTGGAGAGGTATGAAGAGATAGGGTTGTAGGGTTGGTTGTGAAATAGTTGTAGAACCAGGGAACATCAATTCGATGCAAAACACCAAGAAAAATTTAGGTTTTTAGATTAAAAGGTGATTGGAGTGTAAGTTTTTCAGGAGACAACAAGAGAGTCATGAGGAATTGCGACATGAGAAATAAAATGGTTTCAAACTTAAGGTGCAAAAATTTTAGGGTTCACGATTTTATAGTTTCAATTACATGTTATAAGTAATGGCACCAGTGAAGAAGGTGACCAAGGGAAAGAAAAAAAGAGCATTCCCATGATGACTGGTTCTTGGAGATGCAATATCTTGAAGAGGTCATGGGTGGTAAATATTGGGAACCTAAGGTTTGGAAATGTAAGATAAGCTAGTAGAATCATCATGCTCTAGGACACAAGGGAGATATAATGAATGATACATTAGCATAAACAAGCTAGTGAACAAAGGAAGGAAAAATTGTGATAGATGATAAGGTGCGTAAGACACTAGAGAGTGGTGGCGTGTTACAATTGTTTGAGTTTCCTTTCTTTGGAAAGCATGCGTGAATTTATTAGTGGTTGGTTTCAAGGGTAAATAAATATTAATTTTACTTTTCAAGAAGAAGGATGCACATTACTGACACAACTAATCAACAAATTAACCGAATTACACAACAAGGCCAAAGAGATCATGATAGATATACATTGATGAGGTAATAGTGGAAGAAACAACCACTAAATTGCACTATAAGAGGATAATACACATGTTTAATAGTACATACATCTAAGATCCCAGGATAAGATTTTTAGTTCTTTTGGTCAATTGCAAGATGGGAGCCTCGAAGAGATGGTTAGAAGTGAAAAAATCATCCATATTGCGCATAAGATGGCGCATGGTACAAAATACAATATTTCTCTATACATTGTAGAGAGTATTATGGAAGAGGTCCAAAACCAACATGACAATGGTGAGGAAATAACATGGGGATCAAATTTTTTTCCTCATTGTATTTTGGGAGATTGGAGTCCTAGATGGACCAAAAATGTGCAAATGAGAACTTCCTGTCATAAAATGATTGCCAACTCAGAGGTTTACAGATTACAATCGTGATGGATCAATGAAAATGTATATAAGGCATGCTTGGACCTGTGATACAAGTAGATGTGTAATGATTTTGAAAATAAATGGCACATACCTAGGATTTTCCTACTGAATTATATGAACAAGAAGAGTTTTATATAATGCATCGCTTTTGTCTCACATGATTTTTATTACTAAATAGAGATATGGGTCCTTAGTGCAAAATACCATTTGCATTCATAGAAAGGTACTTCCAAAGTGTAGTAAAAAAGAGTCAAAGACGTGAAATGGTTAAATTTGAATGTAAATACTATAGACATAGAGTACCAAACTATGTGCAATACATATGACTATGTGACTAGGAAAATGTATGTGGAAACCTTAGAATCTGATTAGATGAACCTCAATCCAATAGTAACTTTGGAGGTTAGAAAGGAGGCTTGAAGATTTTATATCTCTCTAGCACCTAAAGTTACAAGAATGAAAAATTGATAGAAGAGTTTGATACATCCATTACACCACCACCTTGAGGAGGATGGTCATGAGAAAAAAGAAGCACATACATGAGATGGTTGAGAAATAAGAGGAAGATGAAACCAAAGGATAGGTTGACCACAAAAAAAAGGAAAAAGAGGTAGACACATCATGGGAAAATTTTGGCATGCACCCTCCTAAAAATCCTCCAACTATCCCAACTAAAAGTGCGTACACAAGAATCCTAGGAAAATAAGAGTAAGATGATGAATAAGCTCTTAGGACAAAGGGCTCGAAGGAGAAATAAGTATGTATATTATACATGTGGAGGAAGAGAATAAGAAATATGAGGAGTATAAAGAAGGGAAATACCCTTTTATACCTCAGTACATGTGGAGGTGGAGCAAGAAGAGGGGCACAAACATGTGGAAGAGGTTGACCAAGAAGTGGAAGAGGGAATTTTTCTTATGTAGGAGAAATTTGTGTAAAGATCAACATGTGAGCAGTGCGGTGAGAAGGGAAAGGACTGGAACATAAAATGGAAAAAGCTCAAGAAGACACTCCCTCCTTGATCATTTATTTCCTTTTCAATGACCCAACAAAGGTAATCAACGTTATATTCTAGAATGGCATGGATCCGAAGATTTATATTTTTGGGATGTATTTGAAAAGTCACAAGCCCATGTCTGCGCCTCACAAAGTACTATCGTTTTCTATGAAAACTCATATGGCGGAGA
Source organism: Taxus wallichiana var. yunnanensis (assembly GCA_018340775.1). Classification (NCBI taxonomy): domain Eukaryota; kingdom Viridiplantae; phylum Streptophyta; class Pinopsida; order Cupressales; family Taxaceae; genus Taxus; species Taxus wallichiana. The sequence continues at coordinate 288,285,326 of CM031239.1, forward strand.
AAAAAATTGAAGTAAACCCAGAGGCTATCCATGAGTGGAAGGGAAGGATATATTCAACAAGAAATATCTCAAGTTTGGACTCTACATAGTTGACAAATGTTCAATCTAGAAATGTAATTATTAAAATGGTTCTGAAAGGTGATGCACATGAACATAAACAAAGGATCCACACTATGAAATTTGTAGAAGATATTCAAGGATGTGAGAAAAAAAGAATAAAAAGTTATCTATTGATCTGAATAAAGTAAAGATGAGGCACACCATAGTTAATAATAAAGTGACCAAGCTTATTAGAACTATCACACATTCTTTTCTGGAAGTAATTTTGGGAGCTAAGCTTGGTCATAAAGGAAATTGATAACTTAGAAGAATTGGCTACCCTATTACTAGCTAAGGTAAATGCAAGATGGGAACAACTCTAGAGGAATTGTAAATGACAAGGAAGGTAGAGATCAAGGAAAAAATAAAGGAATATGAAAACATTTACGTAGATGTGAAGGAAACTTCACAAAAGGCAGAGAAAATATTCAAAAATTGTGGATTCTTCCATTATAGACATGTTCCTTTTAGAATTAGAAACAAAGATAAGTCACATCAAGGCCTCTTTATATAAGGAGATAAAATAGTGTGCGTAAAATTTTACGAATTGGAAGAGATGAATAAGATCATCAACGCAAAGTGCACCAAAGTAGAGGGAGGATGAGATGAGTTGTAGGAAATGGTAATGAAATGAGTAGACATCCTAGAAGGAATGGCTTCCAAATGGGATATAATTTTCCCTTAATTACGGGAGAAATTTAGTGGAGTAACCCTAACGGATTCCAAATATTTTTAAATAATTACCGAGAATGTTTGTTAGCGCACTTGAAGAATGGAAACAACTAGATGTAGAAATTAGCATTGAATTTCTATAACTCATCTAGATAACTTAGTCTTATTTTTTTTGGTTGGGAGGAGAAAATATTTTTATTCAAAGAAATTCTTCTAGGGAATTTCCCATGATTCTTTATTGCATTCATTCATTTATTCATTCTTTGTATTACCCAAGGATGGATAATATATATAGTGCTTGTAATGTTGGGTTGATAGAATGGCTAAGTATTAGATAAGTGTGAGGGTTGAAGAGTGCACAAGAGTTGTACATGGAATCATGAAGGAACATGTGAAAGGTTTTACATGCAAGATAAGGGGATATTTTGATCAACAAGTAATCTAACTAATGAAATGGAAATTTTGAAAATTTTTTTATTAAGTGTTATGAATTTTCCACATGATCTATCACTCTCATCATGATCATCTCATTTTTCGTTTTTGTGATCGTTCTCGGTCTTCGTTTCATCCTTTTCAAAGCGAGAACTCCTCCCACTAGAGTCTCAAACTACGTTAAATATTAATCAATTAATATTTAATTAATTAATTACTTTTTGTTTGATAAAATTAATTTTTAATAACTTATGGGGTTTTTAATTAAATAAATATTAATTAAAATTCATCTCGACAAGATTTATTTTAATTACTCTGGGAAAATAAGCTTTCGCTTCCCATTGCGAGGATGCCAAATTGGCTTCCCGGACCCGAATTTCCCCTTTCTTGGAAAATTTGTTTTAAATCCCTACTTGTGGGATTTCTTCCCCGATTTCACAAATTAATGAATTGGAAAATGGGCAAAAAATCTCCCGATTTCCCACATGGGGAAATAAAATGGGGATTGTCAACCCACCTTGCCATTTCCGCTAGCAATTGGCTGTTTATTTCCCCACTTCCCCTTGGCAATTAATTCCACTACCCAGGAAAGAGGGAAGTTGTTTTAACGGACGAATAAGAAACGGTTGTGAGGAAGCTTCCTAAATCCTCATCCATCAAACTCCTTGGAAAAAGTTGTGCGAAGTAAATAAGAAGCTTGGAGGATTTTTAGTTTTTCCAAACTCCTTATTATTTCCTCTGGGTGTATTCATCACAGGTTTTAAAAGAATAGAGGAAGCTCACATTGAAGGAAGAAAGAAGGAACAATTTGAAGATCCCATGCATGCATGAAAGAAAAACATAGCAGCAGTTAAGAACCAAAACTCAGTCTCCCAAGAAGATGCTTCCACGCATTCTCTCCAGAGAATCACCACAATTAAAAGTGAGAAGGAAGAAAAATTTCATTTTTCAAAAAAGAATAGAGGGAGAACAATCCAAAACAGCACACAGGAGCAGGAAGGGAGTGACACATTCCAAATAACAAACATTTCTAACCACGTGGGACGCAAAAGCATTTTCCATGCATCTTTTTGTGCAAAGTAAGATAAGATAAGGAAAATTAAACAGCACGCAAGCACCAAAGGTTTCTCCACATCCACATTTCATAAAAGGAAATGAGCACAAGTAAAATAGTCCAAAATGCAGTCAAAGTAACAAAAATTTTCAAAACCTAGGAGGGAAATCAGACAAAAACAAAAAAATCTAAATATCCCACACATTCATTAAGGAAGAAAACCAGCTCCAGCAAGAAAGAAAATAGGCCACATGGGAGAAGAGGCAAACACAAAAAAAAAAGAGAAAGGTTCTCAAATAGCACTTGAAATTAGAATAAAATTTTCCACCTAAAAGGCATAGAAATTAAATAGAAGAAAAAAAAAAAGTTTACACCCTCCACACATTCATTCAAGTCAATCACCACACATAAAGGGAGGAGAAAACAGTTTTAAATGCATGCATAAGAGATACCACGTGCCAAGGATAGCTGGAGTTGTCCAGGAAATAAAGCAAATAATAAACTTTGTAGAGAAGAACACATTTTCCCAACTGAACAAAGATTAAATCATTTCTATTTCCAACACAAGAAACCACGCATTCTCCAGGTGTATCAACGCATTTACAAGAAGATTCAACAAGTATAGTCATGCATCGATCAGAAGATCGCATCAAAGAAGTAAATCTCAAATTGCGCGGTCATTAAAATCAGCGAGTTTCACGCATACCAAGGAGAATTTTCTCCGATGAATTAAATTAAAAAATCAAGATATTAGAAATCGGGTGATTTTGTTTATTTAAAATAAATAAATAAAAAATCGTTGTCACCAGAGTCGAAATTCGAAGCCTAGTCTCGGTGTGATGTATTATTAAAAAAAAAAATTATAATTGGGACTGGTTTATTATTATTATTATTAAAATAATAATAATAATAATAAAACAAGTCATATTATTCTTGCATTGATGGGGGTTTTAGAGACTGAGACTCAACCCGCTTGCATTGTTTTACGTGCCTAAGTCATTATTCTATAAAATTCATAATGGCTGAAAAATCTAATAAATCTGTAGGAAGATCGAGGAAGCCAATGGAGAAATCGAACAAATCCACACTCAAGTATGAATTCCAAGGAATCATCCCTCCCAGTTCCATTAAGTCGACATATGACAATATCACTGATACGAATCTGGGTCACATCAATGTGCAACAATTCTACAAACGGGTGAAAACTGAAGGCAAAACCATATTCTTGGATAGGCTTTACCATAGTGGTCTACCCCAAGCAGCAACATTTCTTGTCTCATTGCAGTGTCCAGAGCTGGTTATCACTTACGGAGCATTATGATCCCGAGAGACAGGAATTTTTAAAGATAATCACGAGCCTTTTCTCTTAATCACACCAGAGCACATTGAAGAATTTCTCAGCATACCTGACTTCCCTGAGAATGTGGATATCACTTGATAGTCAAGCACAAGAATTTTGGGATGAAGAACCCCTCAGGTGGAGCAAGATGGTTAATAACAACTGGTTAGTGACCAAGAGGCCTCGAATTGATCGGCTTCCTAAAGAACTATACCACATTGAGTTCATGGAAGAAATCGGGACATGATTACTCTCCTAAGTCAAGTTTTCGGTTTACCCTTTACCAGATTTTCCACCAATGGATGTATCAGTTTATCTGTATCATCCTTGCCAAGAGAGAGTTTGTGGATTGGGCCACCATCATCAATGATACCCTTCACAAATAGTTGATTGAAGTAAAGATGACTGGATGTTTCTACATGACATCATATCTGACTTATGCAGTGGCAAGAAGAAAGCTATTTTCTGGACTCGAAACAAGAGGAGTCATGGGTCCATCAAATAGTGTTTTCCATTATTACCCGCAACTAAGTTTCAAAAATAGCTCTCACCATTTCAGAAGGGTCAACGATGCATTTACCTTCCGCATGATTCGAACCTGAATAGGAATATAGAGGAAATATTTTCCAAAGAAGCCATGAATGTCATTTCCCAATGGGGAACATGGTTTATTCAATTTTCATCTTTTTCCTACATTCGTAAGTGGCTTTCATGGGTACTCCATGGAAACTTCCTAAGTACGTCAGAGACAAATGGGCATTAATGGAGCTTATGCGACAACTATTCCAAGTTCATTGTCTTCTCAAGTGACAAGCATCATTCAAGAATTCATTTCCCAATCCAAATCGGGAATACCAATGTCCAAATCTCTTTAGTGCACAACTCATGGAAAAGAGTTTTCCCTCATCACAATTCATCCATATGTGAAGAGAGCCCAATTTGATATCAATGGATATATGCAAAATATTCTTGGAGCAAAGTATCAACATAACCCTACCATGGAAGATTTTGGGCTGCCTATTCATATGAGCATGAAGTAAGAAGATGAGAGTTTTCTCACCTAACCCTTGCTCAAGATCAAGGCCTTTCACATCAAGAGCCCTCCAGATTCATTCATAAATGATGATGAAGATGTTATTGATCCTTCATATGATGCAGTTTCTTTTACCCCATTTCCTTGAATTGACTGGACCAAAAGAGATGAATTTTCTCTTGATAGCAAGAATCAACCGATCCTTGAAAGAAGCATATCTTGGTACGAAAGAGAACTTGCCAAGTTATAGTCAATTCAAGATCATACTTCAGATCATAAAAATTTCCAACTCAGGAGGTCTTCATTCAACCAAATCCCCTTCTCAATCACCTCCTCCGTGCCATCCAATCATACACAATCAACAAGAAAGGAGTGGTTGCCAAAATCCCCTTCACCGAATAATGTGTCACGAGGAGAAAAACCTAAGGGTCCTAGCCCTAGTGAAGGAAGAGAGCGTGTATCAAGATTTTCTACTTCAAGTAGAGATTCTTCTACTCACATTGTTAATAGTTCTCAAAAGCTAGTGACAAATGATCCTCAGCCATGCCTTGCACAAGATCCACTCAGGTGTAGGTAGTCCAAATATCGAACACTTCGAGCCTACAGTTCATGAAGAGATTTCCCAAAATCTCCCAAATGAGCAGGAGGTGGATATCGAGGTTATTTCTCCTAAATCAAGGTCATGGAAAGGATTCTTGCAGAATCTCATGATGTCGAGAACAATGAGAATGTTGCTTTGAGCTCCAGGATTTTGTATGCATAAAATAGTGAATGATACTCCTTTCTAGGTTGATTGTGAGGTCAAGAAAAGGAAGAGGGTTGTCAAGGCAATTGACATTGATTTTGATGCCCTTTTCAAACTTTCAAATGATGTCATTCCCAAGAAGCCTAAAGTGCTTTCTCGAATAATGGTGGATAGTGACGAAACAAATTTGTGATCTTGCCATCCCACAAGTTGACAAGGAGCATGATGCCATGACATCTATTGATTATGAAGTTTCTAGACTTGGACTTGGGAGGTCCACATTGGAAAGTGACATGGTGATGGCTCGAGATTCAATTGATATCGTGCTTAAGAGACTTGAGAAATATAAGTCTCAAAACTCTCAACTCAAGGCTGAAAAGAATCAATTGGTGGAATATGTTCAACATCTAATAAATCCCATATCATCCACTTTCCCAGTATCGGATGCAGTGGCTGCCCCTGATGAAGAAACTCTCAATTTATCAAAATAAATAAACACATTGGGCCATGTCACTAAAACTTGGCTTTCAGAGATTCTCGTTTTAGGCCAAGAGATGATCAAAATAGTAGTTAAGCTCCATGAAGATGTCAATGCGTATCTTGATCCAATTCTTTCTTTCAAGGAAACTTTTGTTTCTAACATATCAAATTTGGATGAGATATTTCCCAGTTTACAGGAGATGATGAGTATGGAATCCTTAGTTTTAGCCATTGAAGGAATTCTCGAATTTGAACATCGAGGGACACGTTTTCTTTGGTGTTTGCATCTCAAATCAAGGAAGACACTTCTCGAGGATTCTATGATCCATTATGAGAGCATATGCAATGAAGCCTTCACTTCACTCACCTTGATTCAAGAATTCATAGCTGAGATCCCTTGCAACCTCATAAATGAGCATAATCAAAGGTGTTCATCGGAACATGTGGAAGAGAAATTTTCACAATTATTTAAGGACATGTACACTCCCAATAATTTCTCATCAGCCTCAATGGAGCGTTGCATCAAATTAAAGAACTTGTTTGAGAATGCTCAATCAAAGATGGTTAATTTAAATGATATGCCAAGTAGGATTTTGGAATTATAGGTATTTTGTGAGGCTATTCTTCGACCAAATGAACCTCCAGAAGAAGAAAAGATGTTTGAAACATTGGGAAGGTTTAGATCCTTTCAATTGGCAAAGTAGGGCAGATCCTAATTTCACCGATGGTTCAAGGAGATAGTTTTCTTGGTATCTAACAAAGTGGGAGAGTCCATTTCTCATAATTTGAGATAGTGGACCCATTTCAATGGATAAGGCACTGGTTATTATTGTATGTTTTTAAAAATGGGATTTTAAGAAATGAATGTTGTTATTTAGGTTGCTTTCGGAAAACTGTGGATAACTTAAGTGATTTCTATTTTTAGTTGATTTTAATAAAGTTGGTTGAAAAATTCAAAGGTCACTTAAGTGCCTTATTTAATGTTCATGTAAAACCCTAACTACTTTGTAACCAACTTTTGGGTTATAAAAGGAAGTGAGGGGCTCATTTGTAAAGGGTGACTTTGAGAGAGGAGAAGAAAATACTTTTGTGTGCAAGCTTTGTTTCAGGAAGAAACTTTGTGTTCTTTTGTGAAGACATTTTGGAGTTAATGAAATACAAACTTTGTGTCTCATTCATTATCTCTCGTAACATTTGATGTTCTTATGTTCATTAGATGTTAGATGTTTAAATCTTGCATGCAAATATTGTCTTTGATCTTATTGTCAACGTTATTAAGTTGTTGTTCTTGTTCACAGTGATCAAGCTTTGTTATTTACTTGCTCATGTGTGTTCCCTTTTACTCATTCTCGTTTAGTTGATGCAAACTCTGTTTTATTTGTGTTAGTTATTATTTGTTCTTCTCCATGCAATATTAGGCTCTGCTTTTACCTAACTCTTGCATGTTCCTTCCATTCATTCCTTTCCATTTCATTCCATCTTTTTCATTCAATTTTCTTTGATTGATTTCCATCAGGAAGGACTTCATTCCCACATTGCCTCACACCTTCACTAGGAAGGACTTTGCATGTGTCATTTGTATGTGTGAAAATCCATATGCTAACAATATAAACTATAACATTTGTATAGTTTTTATTAAATCTTTATATATTATAAATATATAATATACATAACTATATAAAAATATGTAAGACTATGCTTTATATAAACCTAATTCTAAAACCTAAAATCAAACCTATATAAACCTAACAATGTCTCTTATATAATAAAAAATCATATATTGGGGGCAGCCCCTAGAAAACCACCCCCGTCCTTGTTGTGTGCCAAGTGGCACCGCATATTTTCCTTCCTACGCAGCATTCCTTGTGTCCTACATGTGTCCCTCACGGACCCCCTCTCACCATTGTATTCCCGAGACCCCCTTCTTATATGCAGGGATTAGTCCTACATTGGGATGGTGGGAGATGGAGGTAGGCTTTATAAGCCTTATCATGGGATTTGGTGGTGTGACTACAAACACACCACCCCATCATGTTTCGAGCCCTTACAGAGCACAACTCGGTTTCCTTTATGAGTGGCTGGCGGTCATGGATACTAGTATTGTCTTATTGTGCTCTTGGCCTCAATGTTATAAGTAGCTTGGTTTGGCATAGATGGTTAATTCGGTTTGCAATTAAATTTGAAATATGTTACATCATTGGCATGATAGCTTAGTGAATAACTCGCTTGTTAGTTAGTTAGCCAACTCCTACCGAGTTGAGTAGAAAATCATACCTAATAAGGAGAAGGGGCTTAAAAAATTATGTATAAATTTTTTTTTCTATTCAAAAATTTATATATAAATTATTTGTTTAATTTTTCAAAAATATAAACAAATTATGAAAATTATTTTTGTAAAAAATAGTAAAAGAGTATTGTTTTATTTTAAAATGATATGATACGATGACAAGTTTTTCATCATCATTTTTGTTACAGAACTTAAAAAAATCACTTACATTTCTATTTAATTTTTTGATATCATTCTAACATATTCATGTATAAATTATACAATTAACAGAATTCCTTTTTGACATAAATTGATCACGTTCAATTACGAGCATTACAATAAGACATGGGGAATTTATATAAAACTCTTATTTTAATCCTTGTTTATTAATTATTTTTATCTCTATTTTATGCAAAAATGAAGTTTAATCAATTTTCAATTGACAAATCTCAAATGTTGAATGTAAACAACTACAACATTTGGAAGATTCAATTGAAGGTAGAATTCATGGCTCAAAAATTATGGGAAATTATGAATGGAACTCGAGAGAGCTCCTAAAAAGACATGAAACTGATTGATAATGTCGATGTGTATCAATAGAGAGTATAATAGGAAACGTCCATTATCTTACAAATCGTATAGGTTATTTTTCTACTTCATATCGGAAACCAAGAAAGTCTGAGTGATGTTTGGGCTCAATTGGAATCAATGCACGAAGGTACGCATTTGTCAAAAATTATTAAAATGATTTTAGAAATTATGAAAACTCCCATGAAGGGAGATGAAAAAGTGATAAATTATTTAGAAAAAATAAAAAATATTAAGTCATAGTTAGATGGATGTGGTAGTAATTTGATTAAGATAAATTGCTTTATTTTATTATTCAATTGAATATTCATGAGAAATTTAGAAATTTCATTTCAATTTTGAATTCAAAATATCAAACAAAAAAATACATTCCATATTTGCAAACCCTTAGTGATCTTCTTATATAGGAAGAACAAGTAATGTTAAATTTTTATTCTAAGGAGAATGTCACTCAGCATTTCTTGCTTAGAAATCAAAAGGTAAAACCTCTAGATTCAACAAAAACACAAAGAAAAATTTTAAACCTCCTAGAAAGATAAGAAACCTAGAAATCTAAGAGTTATCTTTGATGGAAAATGTCATTATTGTGGTAAATTTGGACATAAGAAAGAGGATTGTAAATTTAAAAATAACAAAACAAATTTTAAATTTCAAAATGGTAACAAATCTACCAAAACCAAAACAAGAATCATAAAAATAGTTAAAAATAAAATGTAATTGCTTTGTATGCCACTTTTTTCACTATAAAATAAAATTATTGAATATTGGATAGTGGTGCCTTTAGGCACATGACCTTTAGATCCGATATCCTATCTAAAATTAGTAAATGTAATGATCATATCTATTTGGGTGATCATTCCATTATCTCGATGTTCAGGGTCAAGGAAAAGAAAAAGTTTCAAATGGTTTTACTATCAATATTTTGTTAGTTCCTAAACTTAAAATGAATTTTCTATCTTTTTCTCAATTTACTCAAAATAACTATAGTATAATACTATTAAAGGATAAATGGTTTTTTTAGAAATGGACATGATGTTACTATAGTTAAAGGTATTCAAAGAGATGGTTTGTATGTGTTTTCTATCTTTCCATTTGCTTCTTGTTTGAAAACTCTAAGAAGTGACATACAATTGTGGCATGAGAGAATAGGTCATGTTAACTTCACGAGCATGTACTACATGTCTTGACTAAACCTAGTAACTGGTCTTCCACCTATTTCCCAAAATCATGAAACTTGTGAAGGATGCTTACATGGTAAGCAATTTGCTAATCCTTTTCACAGTCATCATAATGATAACTCTTCTGAACCTTTAGAACTTGTCCATAGTGATGTTATAGGACCCCTAGAAGTTCCTTCTCTTAATGGTTCTTTGTATGTTGTCACTTTCATTGATGATTTCACTTGTATGATTTGGTCTTATTTTATTAAAAATAAATCAGATGTCTTGTCAAAATTTAAATAATTTAAATCTTTAGTTGAAAACTCTTCTAGGTATATAATTAAGAGGCTTAGAACTAATAATGGGGGATAATATGTTAGTTAAGAATTTGACTCATTTTGTATTGAATGTGGCATTCAAATGGAATTGACTACTCCTTATTCCCCTCAGCAGAATGGGATTTCATGGAGAGAAAAACTACACCATTTTGGAAATGGCTAGAATAATGATGCATTCATCTTAAGTTCCTAAATTCCTTTGGGCTGAAGATATGAACACTATTGTTCATATCTTGAGTAGAGTTCCCACTAAATCCTTAGTAAATTCCACTCCTTTAGAAAAGTGGTCAAATAAAAACCTAGTGTATCTCATTTGAGAATCTTTGGTAGCCCTACTTCCCTCTTCATTCCGAAATCAAATGAAATAAGCTTGATCATACCTCCTTTCCTTGTATCTTTGTAGGATATGGTATAAAAACTAAAGGTCTTAGATATTTGATCACCAAAAAGAGAATTTATTGGAAATAGGAATGTTAAAATTCTAGAAAAATATTTTGTTCTTCTTCTTCATCTTTTGTTTCTATTATTTATGATGATTCTAATGAAAATGAAAATGAACTTGAAAATTAAAATTGTGAAATAATGTATGTGATGAAGAAACTAGTGTTTAACCTATATTTGAAAATGAGATAGATCATGTTTTCTATATAACTAAACGACCTAGATAAACTAAGTCTATTATTCAAGACTCTAATCCTGAAACCTTCAGAAAATGACTAGAAGTCATCATACATATCATGCTTTGATGAATTTGTATGAACCTAAACCCCAATATTTTGAAGAAGCTTCTTTTGAAAAAAGATGGATAGATGCTTATGAAATATGAATATACTACTTTGATTAAAAATCAAACTTGGGAATTAGTCCCTCCTCCTGAAAAATGAAGTATAGTTGGATCTAGATGGTTATACAAGATTAAATATAAAGCATATGACAATGTAGATAAATTCAAATCCAGACTAGTAGCTCAAGGGTTTACTCAAAAATCTGGTATCAACTACATGGAAACATTTGCACCAGTTACAAAAATGAGCACAGTAAGGATTTTGATTGCCTTAGCTGCTCAGTATGGTTGGGAAATCCATCAAATGGATGTCAAAAATGATTTTTTGAATGGTGATTTAAAAGAATAAATTTATATGACCCAACCTAAAGGCTTTGAAGAACTAGGTAAAGAAATTTATGTTTGTAAATTGAAAAATATTTATATAATTTAAAACAAGATCCTAGAGCTTGGTATGCAAAAATTAACAATTTTTCCAATGAAGTTGGTTTTTCTAACTGTTCATCGATAATGATTTATTTATTAAAATTGAATAAAATGCTATCATTATCATTGTATTCTATGTTGATGATTTACTTATCAAGTATTAATTCTAACAGTTTAATTAGGAAAATTAAAGCAAAGTTAATGCAATATTTTGAGATAGAATAATTAGGATTATTGCATCATTTTTTGGGCATGGCTATATTTTTAGGATTAAAATTATATTGTAGTATCTTAATCACAATATGCAACTAATTTTCTTAAAATTTGTAATATGCTTGATTATAAACCAATTGTTATTCCTATATATGTAGGATGTAAACTTGATTCTAAACCTACATGTGAAAAATATAATCCTACTTTGTACACAAAACTTGTAGATAGTTTGATTTATCTAACTATTACTAGACCAAACATTGCTTATGTAGTATGGATTTCTTCAAGTTTTATGCAGGAGCCTTATCAGGATCACTGGAAGTTAGCAAAAAGAATTTTGTGTTATATTAAGGGCATAATTAATTTTGGTTTACATTATATTTCATCTAACAATGCATATTTATATGGATATTTTGATTCTTACCATGTTGGTTATGTGATCGATCTTAAGTATACAATTGGATATGTGTTCAAGTTTGGTGTAGGTGCATTACTTGGAGCAATAAAAGTAGCCAACAATTTCCATTTCTTCTACTGAGGAAGAATAGATAAGTGTAATGGAAGCAGCAAAAAAGAAGCCATGTGGTTGAAGAGAATGTTGAAGAGATGCACATGGAAGCTAAAGGAAGTAATCCTCTTTTGTGTGATAGCCATAGTTACATTACTCTCACTCAAAATCTAGTTCAACATAAGAGAATGAAGCATATCGAGATACATATGCACTTTATTCATGAGAAGGTTCTCTATGGTGATATAGATCTCCCATACTTCCCAACTAAATATCAAGTTACAAACTTGTTTACAAATCCTTTATGTGTTGTGAAGTTCTACAAGTTTGAGCAATGCTTGGCCTTTCAAAATTTCCATTTAGAGGAGTGTGCATGGAAATTCCACCTCCTAATGGTTGGTCAGTTGTTGACTCCTTCTCCTCTATACTTCTATTCTGGTTTAAAATCATTGTAAAAAGATCTTGTATGATCTAAGTAAATTGATAGAGTTTACAAGTAAACTGATAGAGTTTACGAAAAATACAGTCCAGTGTGCATCTATTTGTAAAGGAGGTCCTTGTGTTATAAAAGGCTCCTAAAGATGCAGTATAATAATATTTCCACAAGAAACAGTGAGATTTAATCTCATAAATACATATGCTAGCCTAAACCTTTAGGGTTTATGGATTTGTAAATCATGTTATACAAACAAGTAATGTTGGCATATGGATCCCCACTTAATATTAAGGGGGAGTGTTAGAACTATAATATTAAGTGTATCATAATATATAGTTTATATTTAAATAATATAGAATAAACTATATTCTTATTATTTAAATATAAAATTTATATTAGGTGGTTGGTTAATTTAATTAACTAACTAATTAAATCGAGGTGTGCCCCATCACTTAAGAAGGTCATAACCCTTCGGGTTATTTAAATATGACCATAGGTCATATATTCGGATATCGATTATTATATCAAGATTGATTATCAAATCAAATAATAATATTCAAATGTGAATATGAAGGTAAATCCTAGTAAATACAAGGAATAGAAGTGAGGAGGGAGTTACTAGACTGGTGGATGTAAAATTTTCTCACATAGTGGATTTATTCTCCATGGTTTTTACCCATTTAGGGGTTTTCCATGTTATATATGGTGTTACTATGTTTATGTGTTATTTACATTTATTTATGTTGTGTATAGTTACATTTACATTTATTTATAATGTTTAACCTCACACTTAATTAAATTGGTTAATTACTTTCCACCCTCGTCTTGAAACATAATACATTGAAGCACTACAAATGGCACCTCCTAACTTATAAGATGTGAGGATATCACCAATAATTGATCAAGTGTTTAAAAATAATTGTGTGAGAGACGCCTTGTTTTTTATCTTAATATGATAATCATCAACACTCATGGTGAGCTTATCTTATCATTCTCTTGATGACTATTCCTTGATGTCTCAAAATTGAATGAAATTCTTTATGTTTTAGATCCTTCACAAACCTCAAGATGCTCTTGATTTCACCCCTTATCTAGTGATTATCTTTCACGCATATTGATTCACTCTTGTATTTTTTGTCCATAATGTGATTCAACCAATATGACTCTCTTCTACCACAATTGGGATGAGTTGAACCATCCACCCTCTTTCATCTAATTGTTTCATATAGAGATCTCCTCGAAATTGGTGTTTTAGGATATTAAGGGGTTTTTATTTCCTTTTCACATGATGGGGTTGTGGAAAAAGTACCTTCCTAGATTTGGGGTTGTGGAGAAAATTAATGAGATAGGTAGAATGGGTGTTTCTACATATTTCTAAGCTCAATTCTAAAACTTGTGATATTTTTAACAGTCCTATCCAGACTGCTATTTTTAGTAATTTTTCAAAAATTTCTCCTTTCTATGTTTATTTCTAGATTGGGATGTTTAGGATATTTATAATTCACCTTTTTTGATCAATTACAATTTTTAGACATTCTCAACCATGAAAACATGTTATTCTTAATAAGTGCACTTAAAGGTGTTGGGTTGCAATGAAAAATAGTCTTCAAATTCTAGGTTTTTCTCCAATATTCCATGCTCCAATTTTTAGATGATTCCTTCATCTATATTAGTGGGAAAATGATAATTTCATCGAGTGGAGAATAATTGGTGAAAACGCAGTCCTCCATATCTCATAAATTCATCCACTTCATCATGTGAGAATTGAATTAGATGAAAGTAGATTTTTCAAGGAACATTCAATCCCAATTTTAGGTTTTCAACCACCGATATCCATAGAATAAAAAAGTAAACTTTCTTCCATTTGATGTTGTATAATTTCATCCATTAATTGAGGTTAGAAGGTTTTATAACTAAAGTTTGCAAGAAAAATGGAAAGTTTCAAAGAGATGGAGAGTTATGTGTTTTCGACATGTCTTAAACCCCTGACATCTTCTCTATAGTTAGAATAAATTACAAAAGTAGGGCGAGGTCAAAATTTTTGTGTTCCTCTTGTCTTTTTGGATAGAGGGGATAGAGGAGACACATGAGTGTTGAAAATACAACCTGGATGAGTAAGGGAGATGGAAATGAGATATGGGAGTTGGGAAATGGAATCATAAGAGTTGGAGATGGTCACATGGGGTCCAGGGGCTACAAGGATGCCTTGGTCACACTTTTTTCCCTCTTTGTCCCTTGGGGGGTAGAGGGGAAATGAAATTTTACTTGGGTGAAGGAGTGAGGCAGCACTTTGGTGTCTCTTTTGTCCCCCTTGCACCATGGGAACATAAGGGATAAGTGGGACACCTAAGACACCTCTGTGTCAAAAATACAACTTGGGAATGAGGAGGATGTCACACTTTTTTTTCTCCCTTGTCTTATTGGGTACAAATAGGACACAAGATTTTCCAAAGTGTGATTGTGTCTGATTTGAAAGCCAATTTTCCATGGATGTCTATTTTTAGACACCTAACTTGATTTTTTCACTATGGGAGCTTAGGAAAATGATTTTGTGTCAAATAATATATGAATTTGACTCCAAATAAATTTTAAGATCATTGTAACCATTCTTAATATCCAATTATGTCTAAAACTCAACATTTAAGGCCTATTTCTTCTTGAGTTGAGAGGGCTACTTATAGAAGTTAAAAATATTTGAGGAAACCTTTAGGGATTGGTGTAGAGAATTCCAATAGATTTCTAATGCATATTTTTTTCTTCTTAATTCTATTTAGAACACTCAAAATCATCCAGAGAAAACAACATTCATCATTGGAGCTTTCATTCCCTACACCTTGAATACCCATTATTGAACAGATGGATCCTAAATCATATTTTCTTTCCTAAAATTTCCTAAATTTCCTTTGATACCTAAAATTTCCTTCAACATCACATTCAGATGCTTTTGATTTTCCATAAACACTTTAGGAGGGTGTTTAATCAGTGTAGAGAAGTAGTCTTTTATTGAGTCACAATGAATTCATCAATCATCTTTGATAATTACCTATGAACACTAAAAAAATTGAAAACCTAGTTAGGAATTTCCTCTAAGATGGGGTGAGAGTTGAACTGAAGGCTAGATGACCATATAAAATATGCATAGTGAAGAGGAATCCTAATTTTCAATTATGGGCTTTGTTTTCATGCTTAAAAATTTTCAATTTTCATGCCACACATTTGTATGATAAAACCTTCAAATGAGATGTCAAATATGTTGTTATATCCATATCTTCCCGATTTTTCTTTATATTAACAACTTATGGAATCTTCTCCTTAGCTCACTCATACTTCTCATTAATGGTATCGAGTTACCTTGATGTAGTAGTTGAGAAAATATGACTAGAAGGATCCACATCATCATCATATTCGGTGGTTTTCCCATTTTGGCCACATATGTTTCTTTGCAATCTCCACCTACATATTTTTTCATTTTCTAGATTTTTTTTAGTGCACTTGATCTACTATCAATCATATTTTATCTAGCTCCATGTATTAACCTTTAGAAATATTTTCACATTTCTATTTTTTTCTAACGTACAATCCTCATGTGTCACCTTCATGCCCCATCAAAACTTCTATGCACTCTAGTATTTGACCAAAAATTGTGCACTATTACACACACCCCTCCTTATAATCATATTGTGAACCATTTTTTTTGTGCACTTCATAATACAAAACATTGCATAAACATTTTTCACACTCCCATGCAATCACTAAAAAAATTGTTGTACCTCATTTTATTTATCACCCTTTAACCTTTTGCATACTTTAACACTTAGTAAAATTTCAAAGTTTATAAAAACTTCAATCTTTCCCTCAATTTTCCTACATCAACCACCTTAGTTAAAAAATTTAGCTCCATCTCACAATTTTAACTCTCAAGAGTATAGCCCAACCGCTTAAGCTCATTTGATCTCATGCATGTCATATGTTCCTCTAATTGATTCTTCCACTTTACTAAGTACTCTATGTATTTTTTTACGCATTTATTCTTCACCACTCTTGATTCCAATATCACCTTAACTTCTTCCTTTCCTTTCTCTAGTATCTTCCTTCTTCAATCAACTACATCTTTATTTCTATATGTGTCCTCATTTGATTCTTCTACATAATCATCCCTTTCTTCATGTATGCTACTGTTATTTTATGATAATCGTTCAAATCAGAAATATTGAATATTAGTGAGATATCTAACTCCTCTAAAAATTCAATCATGTACTCATTTGGCCCCATCTTTGTAATACATTTCATGTTCTAATCTTCTTTAACTTAATCTTCTTATATGTTCCCTTTGAAAATATCTCTTTACGTTAATGATCTCCAAGTTTTGAATTATTTATTTTTATTCTTTCATCCCCACACTCCTTGTAGTTTTAGTTAATCCACTCCAACTTGTTTCAAACTTCTTTGTGTAACTTGTGCATATATTTTTCATAATATTATGCTTCTACACTCTTATTATCCACTGCTTCTAGTGATTAGGTAACTCCTCTTCAAATTCTTCCATAGACAGGTTTGGAATGGATTCTTTCCTATACTTGGTGTTAACTGATTCATTATAGGTAAATTATACTTTCACTAATACCATGTCCTACTACATTATCTTTCCTCTAACAAAACTACAATAAACTTCCTAAAATCTTATTTACCACCTCCATTTTTCTATTTGTTTATGGATCATATGTTAAACTTACAATTAGCATTTTTTCCATTTTCTTCCATAAGGTCCTCAATAATTGACCTTGGGACTTGGTATCTATATCTCACACTATTCTCAATGCCAACCCATGCAACTACACAGTCTCTTTGAAGAACATATTCACTATGTTTGACTCATCACTAGTCTTAACATGAAATAAATGCACCATCTTTGTTAACCTATTCACTACCAAAAATATAGATTCATTCCCTCTTTGCATTCTCTTGTAATCCTAGTATAAAATCCATAGTAATGTTCTCCCATGGTATTCTTGGTATATGTAATGGTTGATACAACCCCATATTTTATTTGTGCCCTTTGGCTAACTAGAAAATGTTACACCTTTTTATATAGTTATGCACATTCAAGCTCATCCTTGACCAATAATAACGTTCCTCCAATTGCACTCAAGTTTTTTTCCTTCAAATTGTCCTCCCAAAATTCCACTATGATTCTCCCTAATTTAATTCTTGTGCATTTAACCCTTGGGTATACACAATTTCACTTCTCTAAACAAAATCCCTTCTTGTATGAAGTAATCCATCCATGGTTTCTCATCTACACAATTGGTTTTTTGTATGCCTCCCATGCATCCTTGAAATTTACATCTTGCATATATAAATCTTTCATGGTATCAAAACCCATGACTTAAATGTGCATTTCATTTAATAGTAGAACTCTTTTTCTTAGTTCTTCTATAACCATGTTGGACATCCCACTTCTATGTTTCAACACAAAATAATATTTTTGTGAAAATTCTACCCACGTCATTTTTTTGGTTCATCTTTGCTTGAATATTTATGAGCTACAATGTTTGATGATCTATGTACAAGAAAATAAATTTGGTAACAAGTAATGCCTCCATTTCTTCAATGTTTTCACTATAGCATAAAATTCCTAATCATAGATTGAATATATTCTTTTGGTTTCATTCAACTTCTCACTCAAATAGGTTATAAGTATCCCTTCCATACTTAACATTACACCTATGATTACTCCACTTGCATTGCAATCCACTTGAAATAATTTTTCACAACTTAGCAATGTTAGCAAAGGTTGCATTGTAATCATATGCTTCAATTCCTATAAGTTTTGCTCTACTTCTTCTATCCACATAAATTCCTTGTGATCTCCCTTCATTATCTACTTGATCACTACTCACACTCCATTAAAAATTAGGATTAAATTATTATAGAATATTTCAAACCTATGGAAATTTTGTGCCTTATTTACTTTCCTTTGTGATGACCACTCTACTATTGCATACACCTTTTCTGGGTCCATTCACAATCCTTCATAGGATATTATGAATCCTAAGTATACTAACTGTTCACACATAAAACTACACTTCTTTATATTTACTAATAATTCATCCTCTTGTAATAATTTCATCACTCTACAAAAATGATTCAAATTATCTCCCTTCATCATATTGAACTGATGCATTCACCATGCATACATGTTTAATCCATCCAAAACATTTTCTAGAAGTCATGAAAACATCTTCACCATTCACTTTTTCTCAATAGTTCACACTTTGAAAATGATATCTCAATATTCCAAAATGCACAAAACCATTATACCAAGAATCAAAACCACTTCTAACATGTGTAACATCATCAAATACAGCTGCTCATATCACTAAACTAGTTCCATTACTCCATTTTGCATCATTTTTATTTTTGACCTTATATGCCCTTAATACCAAGCTCTTTGCTCTAACCATTCATTAAAAATCCATATATTTATAGGATTTATCACTAGGTTCATTATATCACATTTTAATATGCCAACTTTCCCCTAAAATCTCAGATCTTAATTCTTTATACAATTCCTTGTAGGTCTCTTTTTGTGTTTTGGTCTACAAACCCTCCATTAGGTCTTCTACACCACACTGTCATGATTATATCCTCCTCCAAGGATTTTCCAAGAACAAAGTAATCATTTTTATGCATATATTAATCTAATTTATCTTACCCTAAAGTTTCATTACTCATCTCCAAATATTTCATACACTTCCTTTCTAAAATTCACCTTTCAACTAGCCTTTTTTACTGTGTTTGAATTTCTTCCTCAAACTATCACAAACATCAAGAGAGTTCACCCTTATATTCTAAATTTTCTTCATATATCTTTTTATACATGGATTTGGCATGGTATTTTGAAATTTCATATCAAAATGAGTATATTTACCCCCTCAAAAACAAAACCCTAGCACTCTCACTCACTAACTTCCACCATGAGCTCGAGAAGAGTAAAATAATTATAAAATCAGTTGTTATTTCTTTCAATATTTGAAACTCAAATCAAGGTTTGTATGGACCTACCAAACATGCCTAGGTTGTTCATGTAGTTCTCTCAAGCCTCTACCTTTGCAATTTTTCTCTTTCATCAATATATTGTCCTGTAATGACAAGGTTTAAACTCCAAACCCTCACTTTCATAGTGACTTGTTATAGGATTGTCCTATATATATATATTTATATATATATATATATATATATATATATATATATTCTCTACAATGAGACTCCCTACTTCTATTTACATTCATAAAAACTCTCAAATTTTCCACATCATTCATTCAAGGAGTAGATAATGTTTTCTTCATTGTACATGTTTGTATAGTCGAGTCCACATTAGGTTTTGTAACTTTAAATCTCATAAGTTTTTGTTACTAGTTTGACCACTCCTTTATCCATGAGTCACCTTGTTCAAAATTACAATAGGGTCTCTATCATGTTATTTTCCTTTTAAAATATTTTCCACCTTTTCTAAAAATGTTCACAATTCCATGTTTTATGTATGCACACACTATTCCATCAAAGTTTGCACGTATTCTATCAATTTGTAGGAAATTCACACAAAAGGAATCACTATTAATGATTTAAAAATTCCATTCACCTCAATCATGAGTACAAGTACTCAAAATTGCCCCTCCTCGAACTCCAAATAAGGAATACTCAAAACTTGGTCTTATCACAAGCCTCGACCCTACATTTAACATTCATGTCACTCGAAAAATTAGTCTAATATCCAAAACAAAGCAATAGTGTCCCATCACAACCAAGAGAAATAATTTATCCTAGAAAAAATCATTCAAGGATTCATTAATCATCACATATCAATTTTATCGATTCTAACCACAACTCAAAGCACACTTCTAGAAAAGACCATCTAAGCACACAATAGGGATATTTATGTTCCACTAGAGTTTCATCTAACTCCTTTCATCCTTGTGTCATGAAGATAAACCACAAATTCAATATTTAGACACAAAAATGCTCTTCTAATGCCACATACACCTTACCATGGTATGAGAATACACTCCTAACTATCAAGATCAAAGAATCTCAATTACACATACAGTTTGGGTTCTTTTATTTTTAAGATCACATTACCTTTAATCATGGACTTAATTTCTTTATCATTCCCTCAAATTTCTCTCAAAGTCTCTTCCTATGATAATTTTATATATATTCATAAATTTGTTGAGAGTCTATTAACAAATTTTTACCTTTTACACAGTCAATTTTTATCCACTCTATCTCATATGAAGAACCTTCTTATCATTGACATATCTATAGCCTTGTTCATGGTTTTAAAAGGGATTTTCTAATCCACATGCCTGCATAGACATTCATTCATCAAAAAATACACCAAGATTCATAGGATTCATGGCTAACTTCTCAAAATACAATACATTTCATTCCTATATACAATCCAACATGGATTTACATAAGAAAGAATCATTTATTTGATAAACCCTAATTATGTACAAGCTTCATGAGCCCTTAGAGGCCCTCTCACAAAGAACTTTATTCCTCTAACCTTACTCTACTTCTCCAACCTCCTCTTCATTCTAATCCTCAAGCATTTAAAGAGGATGAAATGTTAGTTAGGTTTCTATTAACTAACCATACATGATTATACTAACTCCATGTGAGTTTGCATCTTAGTTGAGGATAAGAGAGTAGGTTATTAGCAAGAACACCTCTTTACATTCATCTTAGGCCTTCACTAACTCCTATAAGTCTAACTTGCTAACACCTAGGCCTAATTCACTAACACCTAGGCTAGATTACACAACTTAGAACATTTGAATATTTAAATATGGATTTTGGAGGGAAACCTCCAAAATGCCATTTATTACAACATGAGGGTCCATATAGGCTAAATAGGACCTCAAAACATCCTAAAACACCCTAGAAGACTAATCAAGCCAAAATTTGCACTATGTACATGATGCTCCTACATCATACTCCCCATGTGGAGAGAAACAAACTATGTACAAAAAATTTTTTTCTTTCTTCCAATTTGCTTCAACTTGTAGTGTTCTTTTCTTTACTATTTTTCCTTCATTCTTTTCATCTTCATTCTTCCTTGAATCTTATTTATTTTTCTTCATCCTCTTCATCTTCTCTTTATCCTCAAAAATGAGGTCTTCACTTTCTTTCTCTTCATTTGAGCTCTCAAATGAGCTATCTTTTCAAAAAAATGATCTCTTTTTCTATTGTACCTGCACATTCACAAATAAACAAAACCTTAGTTTTAAAAATAAGAGACATTTGAGTCTCTTCACTTGATTTTTCTTCTCTTTCTTCATCTTTTTCAGTCTTCTTTTCATTTCTTCAACTTTTTCTTCTTTACACTCCACTTCTTCACCTTTTAGAGCACACTCAAGTGCTTGTAATTCTTCTTCTAATTGTGCTTGACTTATGTACACAAACTGAAAATATGTTTTTTCTTCTTCTTCTTTGAATTCTTCTTCAAAAATGAATTCTCTTCCATTATATCTCTCGATTTCTTCTTTCTTTTGTTTGTTTGCCTTCTTTTAATTCATTTTTAACTTGTTTTATTCCTCTTTTATCTTCTTTTTTTCTTCTTCATGAGTGACCTCAATGGCCACTTAACTATCTTTCTCAACACTATCTTCTTCACTTTATTCATTGTTTTATTCATGACCTTACTTTGCATTTCTCTCACTTTTCTTTCTAACTCCTCAAGCTGCTCCAAACTTCTTCTTATCTCTCTAATCTATTTTTCTTCCCACGTTTTCCTCTTTCTTTCTTCTTCTTCTTTTTGTTTTCTTTCTTTCTCTTCTCACTACTATTCATCAACTAAAATAACTCTCTCACTATCTCAGCCTCCATTTTTATCTCTAGCAAGTCTTTTTCACCTTGTCAAGTCTCACCTAGGTTTATTTTCTTACCTAGTCTTTTGACTTCTTTCACTATCTTCACTATATCTTATTTTTATTCACTTTTCAAAGGAGAAACCTGTCATTTCTCACACATTCAACTCAAAAGAAGAAAACCATCATTTTCAAAAACTCAATAAACTCAACCAAACTCAACTACATTCATCAAAACAACTATTTACAATGTTTTCTTAGCAAAAAGTAACTTTTACCTTCAAATAGAATGCTCAAACTTCTTTAATTATCCTGCTCTGATACCAAATGATGCAGTCACCCTATGTACATGCTTAATCCATCAAATTTTTTTGCTAAAAGTCATGAAAACATCTTCAACATTCACTTTTTCTCAATAGTTCACACTTTGCAAATGCTAGCTCAATATGCCAAAATTCACAAAACCATTGTACCAAGAATCAAAACCACTTTTAACATGTGTAACATAATCAAATACATATGATCATCACTAAACTAGTTCCATTACTCCATTTTGCATCATTTTGATTTTTGACCTTATATGCCCTCAAGACCAAGCTCTTTGTTCTAACCATGCATTCAATCTTCCATATCTTTCTAGGATGTATCACTAGGTTCATTATTTCATATTTGACTATGCAAACTTTCCCCTAAAATATCATCTCTTAATTCTTTGTAGGTCCCTTTTGCGTTTTGGTCTACAAACCCTCCATTAGGTCTCCTACAACATATTGTCATAATTATCTCCTCCTCGAAGGACTTTCGAAGAAAATATTATTCATTTTTATACATATATTAAGGTAATTGACCTTCCCCTCAAGTTTCATTACTCAACTCCAAATATTGCATACACTTTCTTTGTAAAATTCACCTTTTAACTAGCCTTTTTGATTGTGTTTAAAGTTCTTCCTCAGAACTTCACAAACATCAAGAAAGTTCATGCTTAGTTCCTAAATTTTCTTCCTCTATCTCTTTCTACATGGATTTTTCATGGTATGTTTAAAATTTCATATCAAAATGAGTAGATTTACCCCCTAAAATTCAAAACCCTAGCACTCTCACTCACTAACTTCCACCATGCACCCTTAAGAGTAAACACCCTATAAAATCAATTGTTCTTTCTTTCAAGATTTGAAAATTGAACTCAATGTTTATATGGACCTATCAAACATGACTAGGTTGTTAATGGAGTTCTTTCAATCATCTACCTTTTCAATTTTTCTCTTTCATCACTATATTATCTTCAAAAGACAAGGTTTAAACTCCAAACCATCACCTTCACATTGATTTGTTCAAGGCTTATCCTATATATATTTTCTCTATAATGATACTCCCTACTTCTATTTCCATTTATAAACAACTCTAAAAATTTTCCACATCATTCATTTTCAAGAGTAGATAATTGTTTTCTTCATTGTACATGCTTTGAAGTACAAATAAGTCCACATTAGGATTTTGTACCTTTAAATCTCATAAGATTTTTGTTACTAGTTTGACCACTCCTTTATCCATGATTCACCTTGTTCAAACTTATAGTAGGGTCTTTATTGTGTTATTTTCCTCTTAAAATATTTTCCACCTTTGCTACACAATGTTAAAATTCCATTTTTATGTATGCACACACTATTCCATCACAATTTGCACTCATTTTATCAATTTCTAGGAAATTCACACAAAAGGAATCACTTTAAATGATTTACAAAGTTCAATTCACCTCAATCATGAGCTCAAATTTTCACAATGCTCCATCCTCAAACTCCAAATAAGGAATAATCAGAAACTTTGACTTATCATAGCCAACTCTACATTTAACATTAATGTCACTCGAAAAACTAGTCTTAAATCCAAAATAGAGAAATAGTGTCCCATCACAACAAAGAGAAAATCATTTATCCTAGAAACAATCATTCAATGGTTTATTAATGATCACATATAAATTTTATCCACTCTAACCACAACTCAAAGCACACTTCTAGTAAAGACCAACTTAAAGCACAACAAGAGATATGCATGGTCCACTAGAGTTTCATCCAACTCCTTTCATCCCTTGTGTCATGAAGATGAACCACAAATTCAATATTCACACAAAAATGCTTTTCCAATGCCACATACACCTTACATGGTATGAGAATACACTCCTAATTGTCAATCTCAAATAATCTCAATTACACATACATAGTTTGGGTTCATTTATTTGGAAGATCACTTTACCTTTAATCATGGAATTAATTTCTTTATAACTCCATCAACTTTCTCTCAGATTCTCTTCATGTGATAAGTTTATAGATATTCATAACTTTTTTAGATTCCATAAACAACTTTTTACCTTTTTCACAGTTAATGTTCATCCACTTTGTCTCATAGGAAGAACCTCCTTATCATTGACATGTCTATAGATTTGTTCATGATTTCAAAAGGGATTTTTCAATCCACATGCCTACATAGACATTCATTCATCAAAAATACAACAAGATTCATAAGATTCATGATAACTTCTCAAAATACAATACATTTCATTCCTAAATACAATCCAACATAGATTTACACAAGAAAGAAGATTTATTTGATAAACCCTTGATGATGTACAAGTTTAATGAGCCTTATAGGCCCTCTCACAAATATTTTCTTCTCTGATCTTACTCTACTTCTCCAACCTCCTCTTCATTCTAATCCTCAAGCATTTTAAGAGGATGAAGGTTAGTTAGGTTTCTATTAACTAACCATACATTCTTATACTAACTCCATGTGAGTTTGCATCTTAGTTAAGGATAAAATAGTAGGTTATTAGCAACAACACCTCTTTACATTTATCTTATGCCTTCATAACTCCTAGAGTATAACTTTCTAATACCTAGGCCTAATACACTAACACCTAGGCTAGATTACACAACTTAGAACATTTTAATATTTAAATAAGGATTTTGGAGGAAACCTCTAAAATTCCATTTATTACAACAAGAGGGTCCATATAGGCTAAATGGGACCTCAAAACATCCTAAAACACACTATAAGATTAATCAAGAAAAACTTTGTACTATGTACAAGATGTTCCTACATCATGAACACTAGTATATCATCTAGATATACAATCGTAAACTTTCTAAGTAATGTCTTCAAAAATTCATTCATCGGCCTCATATACTTGCTTTGAGCATTTTCAACTTGAATGGTATAACTATCCACTTATATAAGCCTTCCTTCATCTTGAATTTCATTTTTTTCTCATCATCTTCTATGATGCCAATCTGGTGATATCCACTCTTTAATTCAATATTTGAAAAATAATGTGCGACACTAATACAATCCATGAGATAATCCTTCCTTGGAAATGGGAACCTATAGTTTATTTTGATATTTTTAATGGCCCTTGAATCCATGCATATGTGTCATTATCCTTCTTTATTTGGTGTTAGATTACAGTACAGCGCATGGGTTCAATTTTTGTGAACTAGACCTCTATCTAATAATTCTTACACTTGGTATCTCACCTCCACATTCTCTTATGGAATCATTCTATATGGAACCTTGTCTGAAAACTTGATCTTTGTATCAAGTCAATTTGGTGACTAATACTTTATAATGGTCATAATCCTTATAGCATGTCTTTGTTTACACAATGCAATGTAATGCAATATACTTTGGAATTTTAGAAGAGATCACAAAATAAACATTTGAAATCATCAAGCAACTTTTTCTTAGGACAAGATAACTATGTAAGTCTGAGTAAATTTTGGAGTGTAAAATAAATTAGAAAGCCATCGTGGCTATAATTTGTATTTTTCAAAATCTCTAGTATAAGCATATTTACATAATAAAAATTACAAAATTTATAATTCCCTCTAAGGATAGATAGAGAATAGGATAATCCTTTTTTATTTAAGAAGAAAGGATAGTAACTCAAAAATCATGTTGTTTTATATAAAAACCATGTAAGCGCATTACATAAAAGGTTGATATTGGATCCCAATATAAAATTATCTCAATTTTCTTCCATTTTATATGTTTTCTTTAATTAGTTCTAGTTGTTATATTTTTTCTTGTTCTTTATTTCTTCCTACCCATTTATGTGGATTTGAGCTATTACGCACCTTAAAGAAATTAGCATAATTTTAAGACAATTATGAATTACCTAGACTACAAGATGTTTCATGTCCTAATATCATTTGACACCTCTTCTAACACTCATTTGAATATTTTGTGACCTCTTGAAAATTAAGATGATCCTTCTTAATTTGCACTACCTTGTGTATGCATATACGTGTTGTTACTCTCATCTTCTTGGATTTTTTCATATCCACAATCGTTTATACCTCTTCTATGCACATAGTGGCTTCCTCTTTAGGCTATGATATGAATCTTGCACACAAATTTTTCTTCAAATTTCAAAGCTAACTAATAATCATCCTCCACTTTTGGAATATGCATAAGAATCATCTCCTCTCGAATGCCAAATATTAAGCCATTTTTGTATCTTGTGACCTTTTCTTGGTCAACCTCGGTATGCGTAGTTCTTATCATGATCTATTTAAATTCCTCTATGTATTATTAAACTAACATTTCCTTCTACCTTAGGTATTATAGACTCTTGAACAAAAAAATGGTAATTAGATGACAGAAACTTATTTTTCATCTTTATGACCATTCTATCCCAACACATTATCTTGTCTTTTCCTCTCCTTCGGTGTTGATTTTATATTTATTTCCATCATAAGGTTACATGATCTTTCAACTTGTTTTGCACTACCTTGACTCTTTGATGGTTAATAATTTATTTTAAATTGAATTATTCATCCTTACTTATGAGCCAATCTACTATATCTTTTGGATTCATTCTTCTAGAGAATGATGGAACATCCATCTTTGGTCCTCAACCTATCTTATAAATATCCTTTAAGAGTCAC
Source organism: Taxus wallichiana var. yunnanensis (assembly GCA_018340775.1). Taxonomy (NCBI): domain Eukaryota; kingdom Viridiplantae; phylum Streptophyta; class Pinopsida; order Cupressales; family Taxaceae; genus Taxus; species Taxus wallichiana. The sequence continues at coordinate 288,312,711 of CM031239.1, forward strand.
ACCTCTCAAAAATCAATAACTTATTCTATTTTTATTTACCTCTAGAGACTCTTTCATTTATTGCACCTCATGTTTCTTTTTCATCATATTTTGGAGAATCTCGTGCCACAAATCCTCTCTTTCAATCTTATTTGAAATACTTGATCCTAGTCCTCACACCCCTTAGTTCATCCATGACTTTTTAATCATAACCATTATAGATACATTCGTTAAACCTCCAATGATAAATTTTCTTACTTTAATATTTACTTCTTTGACTATTTTCCTTAGGGTGAGTGATATACTAGCCCACAAACTTCCCTCAACTATTTTACAAGAGTTGTAGTTTTCTCTAAGACCACTTGGTGTAGAGGTGTTCCATGTTATAGAGTCACAAATGGAATTAGACTCAACACAACATTGATTCTCTTTTAATTTCAAAGCCTAAACAACATCTACAATATTTTCAAAATTTGTCATTGATTTCAAAGTGAGTTTGTTTACATGGTGATGTCATTGATGTAAGGTTGTGTATGTGCCTTATTGATGAAGATTGTTTGGTAGTTGTCATGGATGTTCTTGTGAAGATATGTTAACAAGTAAACAATTATGGCTTGGTGAGATGAGTGGATACAGGTATGTAGAGGATGTTTGAGCATGATAATGTGGTTTAGAGTGCATGGAAAAGGTATGGATTCAATTTCAAGGTCATTTGTTGCTTGAAGACCAAGTTGCGAAAGTAAAGGTGAAGAAATAAGGTCTTAATGAGGTATGAGGCTCATTTTCCAAGGTAAGTATGGGCATGTGATTATTTTCATAGCTTTAACATGTTTTGCTAGGTATGTTCATGAAGTTTTGAGGACAAGGCTCAAGGAGAAATCTTGAAAAGAGGTTTTGATGTATGAAACTAGACTGATTCATGATTTTTTTCTATCCTAAAGAGGTAGATGGATCATTTTTCAGACTACAGTATGAAAATGAAAGCATTTAAAAAGGTTTTAAATGTTGATTCAGGTAAGTGGATGAAGTTTCAGTCTTAGTTTAAAGGATTTTTAAGATATAGCTTTTTACTCTAATCGAGTTCTCAAAATGGTGAATTCCTAGCTTGAAGTGATATTTCGGTTCTCAATCACTCATGTAACCTCTACATGGGAACCTAAGATAATTAGGAGATATTGGTATGTTTCGCACCTAGTATTACCTGTCATTAGTTTTGGGATTGAGGTACATATTTTTATGAACAATTGTTAACACCAAAATAGCTCCAAAACCCTCCTAAAAACCTAGTTTGAAATTGATATGGAATCAATTTCTCAAACCATATTAGAATTTATTTTATTTCCAATTTATATGATTGGATCATGTAGATGACTCTCTCGGATATATCCAATTTTTTTTGGTTTTTCATATGAGTGAGATTAAAGTGAAGGTACATGTCTATTCTATGAAGATTTTACAGGTAAAAGTCAAGTTTTACATTGGAAAAGTGAATAAATGGATTTCATAGGATTACATGGACCTATACCACATGTATATTATGTTTTATGGACTTTTTCTATACTCTAATTTTTCATACCAAGTCAAATTCTCATGACTAGTTTTGGGATAGTTTTGAGTGTTCTTGAGCAAGTTATTCTTGAGCTCTTAGGCCTTTAGTTGAAGTGTCTAAATAATTTGGTGATTTTGTTGAGGTCATCTTTCCTCTATATATGTTTCATTTTTCATGGATTATTATTTCAATATGTTCAATATTCATCTTGTAAGACCGGTTTTGGGGCGGTTTGGTACTTTGTGCTCTCAAGAAGGTTTCATTGTGATAATGCATGGTGCATAGCTTTCAAATCTTGGAGAAGGTTATTAAAGCCATGGAAAATTTTATTGAAAGGCTTTTTTCTTATAATAATACATTTATTACTCAATATGATCATGATGCATTGTTATATGGATATACCTAGTGTTAGTAGGTCTTCTTGAGACATAATAAAGTTATTGCAAATAAAAAGAAGACTATGGTGTGATTATTTCATCTTTTCAGAGGTAATGTGATCTTTCATTGCTGACCTAACTGTATTTAGATGACCTATATGGTATATGTGTGCAATATTCATGTATGTAAGTAAGGAAGATTATGCCTATTTGAGTTATGTGTGTGTATGAGAGCATGAGTGAGCTATAAGGGCTTTTGTGTGATGCGTATGAGGTCCTAAAGACCCTAAAAATACATGTATGAATAATATCTAAATTTTTTAACTATGAATGGAATTTTATCCATGTCTATGTGAGGGTTAATAAGATGAAGAGTGAGCAAGCATGCCATGTTAGTTTGATATTGTTCAAGAGTAGAAAATAAAATCTATAAAGAGCATAGGATTTTGACGATCAGTGTGTGAAAGAATCCCAAGTACATGTTGATAGACTAGAGATAGATATAATACAAAGAAGAATAAGATTAGAAGATTGAAGAAGATAAAATAAATCCATCATTTGTTGAGAAAGCAACAAGAAGAAGGTGGAACACATTCATAGGTAGTTGAGTGGGTGTGCATTCTTCCTTGCAATTTGGTACTTGTTAAAACCCTAGGGGTTGGTGCTCTTTGTGGAGTTGGTACGTCACTAAATTAGGGGGTTGTAGCATCCTTGCAAGTGGGTTCTTTCTAAAGTCTAGTTGGTGGTAAATAAATTTAGGGGTTGGTGCTCCTTGTGGAGTTGGTGCTTCACTAAATCTTAAATTTTGTTTTATATAAGAAAAGTCTAGTGGGTTTCATCCCCTTGAGGGTTTCCCACATAAATAAGGTGTTAATGTGTTCTATTTTTTTTCATGTTCATGCGGATGATTTTATATTACTTTGATGGTTTTTTTGGTAAATTTGGCATTGCTCATATGATGATGGTTTCATGAATGTATAAAGATAACTAAAGTAAAATTTTGTAAAGAAACCTATTCACCCCCTCCCCTCAGTGATTTTTCTTCAAAAAATTGGTATTAGAGCAATAGGTCCTTTGGATTATCTTAACAACTTGAAGGAGATCCTTGAAGCACATGATGGCTAAGAAGTTGAATAAATAGTGTCAAGAATTAAGATATGTGGTCAAAGTTTTTGAGGAGAAGATATGTACCTTGAGGAGTGACATGGAAAAACAAGCCAAGAAAGATGAAGAGACCATTAAGAATCTAAAGAATCATTTAGAGGTTGTAAATACAAGTTTGATATCGAAGTAAGAAGAATTCATCAATGTCAAAATAGAGATGAACAAATTGAAGGAAGAGTTTGATCTAGAAACCAAAAAGTTGAAGACCTATGAGAAGTTTGAGAAGAGAGTTGAAGCTCTAAATGACATGATGAGTAGGAAGAAGTCTTCTAATGACAAGAAAGGTCTAGGATTAAAATTGGAATAAGAGATGAATAATAAAAAGTCTAAAATTCCAAATCAAGAAGCAAATCAATCTAAGGAGAAAAAGGAGAATGCTAGTGTGAACAAGAAGGTCAACCTCAAGAAGAAAAATCCAATTAGACATCCAAATTCCATAAGGTATATGATAATATTCAATGGTTATTGTTTTTCATGTAATTTGTTTATTCATAGAGCAAGAGAATGTAGAATAATACCCTTCAAGAATGATTTCTCATGGGATTACATCAGGAATCCCGAATCGATATTAGTCAAGAGGTATGAGAGATGTTTGTTATAATTCATGAAAGAGGTAACATTGTTAGGTTTTTTGTCATGATTCACCTAGACAAAGCAAGAAGGTTGAAGTTCCTAGAGGTAATAATGGTGTTGTTTGATGTAACTATCATAATATTGAGCATGTTTCAAGATACTACAAGTTGAGAAATAAAAGTCAAGAAGATTTTTTCTAGAAATCAAACCCTATGAATGAAGTAAAAGAGGAACCAAATATAGTTAATGATATCTTGAAATCTGACCACGAAGATGAGATGAAGGAGAAATAGAGACATTGTTGTTCGTTTGTAATTTTTCTACAAGCCCAAGAATTCCGAGGTTGAAGAGTTCCAAGAATGCCAAGTGTGTTTGACATCAATTCAAACAAAAGAAAAGATGGAAAATTTTTACAACAAGCCATAAGTTCTAATCAAGACAAAATGGATCCTAAAATAAGAATGTCATACTCATAACTACAAGATAGTTGAGAAAGTAATGGAGATCTAAAATTTTTGAATATATGTTTTATAGAACCCTATGAAACAAGGGTGTCTCTATTAGGATTCATAGAGGCATTCTTCATCATTTTAAGCACAATGGAGAGGTGTTATATCATGAATCATTTTGGATACTTACCGATAGTGGTGAAGATGATTAAGGTGTGTTTTCATACTATACATCCATGGAGATATGTTGCAAAGAGTTGTGTTTCAAGAAGGTATGAAAACTTGAAGAATGAAGCTAAGATGTTACAAGGTATGTGTTTTATGTTTGATCACTTCTCTATTATTCATGGAATTGTGTTGTAAAGTGATATACTTCAAGAAGGTTTGTGAAGGCTAAGTTGGTATATTGGTAATTTTAAGAATGTGGTGTGCTCTAGGGTTGTGTCTTGAGGCCTAATATAAGTATGTATCACTTGAGAATAAGAGATTGGTCTATAAGACCAATATGTTTTTTGTTAGCCTCATATCATATATGATTATGCATGGTATGAAGATCAATATGGATCCATGGAGAGTGTTGTTTAGGGTTAAGATTATAAATTTAAAGGCATGATAGTTGGTTGAGACAAATCACAGGTGATAGTCGTGTATATGAAAACATAAGGTGAAGTCATGAAAAATCGGTATGTATCTTTAAGGCACGTATTTACAAAGAAGAATAATTTTTTTTATGTACATGATATCCAAGGCACGAGTTGTACATTTTAGTTTTCTTGCATGAAGAATATAAGACATGACAAAATTTATAAATTTGGTTATGTATTGATAGATGAAATCAAGAAAAAACAAGTATAAGAGAAGTATGAAATTCTTCTTTTGGTATTAACGTGAAAAGTTGAATGTTCTATGTGAAGAAGGACCAAGGCATATGTCTTAGCCTACATATCATAAAGAAGACAATTATGATAGTGGATCATTAAGTGACGACCTAGTTTATAGATATCATAGAAGGTAGAGAGTTCTGAGTTTGAAGGACACGATGAAATCATTAAAAAACTAGTACGATAAGGAAATTTGAACAAAAATCTAGGATAACAGAGATATGGGTATGTTGAATTTTTTATTAAAGTATTATCATGAAGAAACTTGATTGACATATGATGCAAGGTAGGTTCCTTGATGAGTTTTTTAGTTTTCATGACTTGTGAATCATGAAGGAGGAAATATTGATTTGATATATTATAGTGAAACAAATCATGAATGATATTTTTCTTACATGAAGGTATAATTTTGATTTATTAAAGCAATATCCTTGGTTAAAGGTTGACCTCGATGAGTTTGGAATTCTAATGCAATTAAGAAGTGTTTTTATTCCTTTTTATGGCTTAGAGGAGAGTATGGTCTTAGGGGAGATGATTTTTTTGTTTAAGGTATGAAAAGTTTTCTTATGTTATTGTATGATCATATTTAGAGTTTTAGGGTTTTAGATTTCATTTTCTCATAAAATTTTATGAAGACACAGATGGATTTCCTTGTTTTCCTTTGAGAAGGTCGATGTTAGTTGTGTCAAAGAAAAAAAGTTTGTGATATTGGTATCTAAAATTCATTAAAAGGAGTTGTGATCTAAGGGTATCTTATAATATTTTTCTATAGTTCCATGAGAAGGTTAAGTAGTTCCAAGAAGGTATGAATGGTATAAAGACATATTGAAAAGTGTGGACAAAGATGGAAGTGTTGATGATAGGTAAGAAAAGTTGTTTGGTATTACTTTGATTGGTAGCGATTGGTAGTCGAGCTTGGTGGTATAATGCATATGTTGAAAGAGGGTTTAAAACCTACAAGCGAGGATCATGAGGGATGGCGTGCCCATCAATGGACGTGTGAACGACATTGTAAAGATATCTCGAGAGGAGCGAGCATCACGAAATGTACATGCAAAGATTTGAAACAGGGCGAGAACCTAGTTAAGCCATAAAACTCTCTCTCTCTATCGCATATATCAAATGGGATGTACATATAGGAGGTGTTGAGTAACCCCCAGTGCTGCAATCATGACAACTCAAGTAGATAGGGGGAGTTACATTCCCATAATAGAAGTGTAACTCCTAATGATGCATATGACACATTGATGTGTTGACCTTACCAGTTTTGACACATTACAAGTAAGAGAATCTCATAATGACCCCTAAATGACACATGGACCTACGATCTCACCCAAGTGAGATGACTCACCTAATGATGTGGAAAATAACGCACACCAACACCCCCCCTTCATCGTAACTTAGGATGAGGCGAGCGAGCGAAACGAGAAATGGGTCCCAGCACAAAGCTTGATGAGGTGCCCATGCACAAGAAAAAGGTCCCAAGCGGTGAAGGAAAACTAGTGGGAAAAACATCCACCACAAGAGAAAAAAACTCTAATCTAAGAAAGATGCCAAATATGGGTCCCAGTTGAGCCTGAAAAGGTACCCATGTACAAAGAGGCAATCTCTCGAAAAGAAGAAGAAGATAGAAGAAGAGGGAGATGAGAGGAATGTAGAAGATTTCATGGATGATCTGAACTCTACAGTACTCTAATAAGTCTCCTAGAAGAATGTCGATGACGAGATCCTCTACATCTAGACTAAAGAAGAGCCACCCGCAATGAACTATGTGCATTCCCTTAGGAAGGATAGAAATGATGTGTTGGAAGTCTGCCCACATGAAGGAAACCAAAGGCAAGAATGAAGAACTCTAAGTTTGGTGCACGAAGTGTGACATAGGTCTAGCGAGTGAGTGCCAGGAACATAATGCCACGTGCGTATTAGAATCAAAGTGAAAAGAGGAACACCCATAGAAAGGATGTCTAAATGATGTGAAGGGAACAAAACATCCTCCACAATGTTTGAGGGTGGATCAATGAAGGTCTCTGAAATGTGGAAGTGACATGATTCCTAACGCAGGCACTCCCAACAACAGAGATGATGAACTCCTCTAAAACACCAGTAGATGGATGAGGACTGTAGTGCATCACAAGTAGACTCTACTGTGAAAATATGACTAAGGTCGAGGATACTCGTCCCAATGAGGGGCTCAAAAAATAGAAGAGCGATGTTAGATAGGTATGAGTCATCCAATGAAGGTAGAGGAGTGAAGTGGGCCTCACACACTTTGGAAGTGGAAAGGAGGCTTGTAATAATGGTATGAGGCTGAGTAGAGATTTCTTGATATCTAATGAGATGAGAGGGTTTGACAACAATGTCGGAATAGTGAGAGAAATAGGAGAAGTCCTCTGTAATGCTCTTGACATCAAAACTAGATGCACAATCCTCATCATCAAGTAGAATCAGTGATTTTGTCGTCGAACTGTCATCACACGAAGAAATGGAGGAGACAATTAAATTAGCAGCAGCAACAACGGGTACGGTATGTGAAGGGTCTCCATAGAGGGACTGAAGAATTCTCCAAACATGGTGGGGTGGATCTGAGTCTACCACGTGAAACCAGAGAGAACGAGAGACATGCATCATCATGTGACCAAAGACATGGTCACAAGTGTCAAGGAAGTCCTCTAGATGACGATGATCAATGGGTGTGGGAACTGGCCCAAGCAAGAAGGGTAAAATACCCTCGTGGGCGAAGTAACATTCCATGGAAGCACGCCAAGCTGAATAGTTCCCTCTCCCGGTGAGAAGTGGTGGAGGTTGTAAAGTGATCCTACGATGCTTAAGTATAGAAAGAGCACTCTCCATGATGTAAAATATAAGATGCACAAAATCAAGACATCGGACTCGGCCGATAATGCGTCTGCGTGTGAAAGCCCAAGAGTACCGGCCCCCTAGAATGCGGCACTTTATAAAAGTAGTGTGTTTACAAAAATTATAATCCCATCATGTAGAATGCAAAAACATGCAAATTTGACTAAAGAAGTGCTCGAGATCGAGCAACAATTCAAAAGTTATAGCAAAAAATAATTCCATCGATGAGAAAAAGCAATAAACGCCAAAACACATTAAAAAAGTGCAGATTGATGTAAAGGGTATTGTGTGGGTACTCTTTGGAAACGACACGTTTTAGTAGGGGTTTGTTTTGATTTGAGGGGGTTAGCCTCCTACCCCCCGACCTTGCCCTCCATATTTGATGCTCGTAGGAGGGTATTAAAACAAGCCAAAATACCCAATTTAATTATTACAATGCCATGAGAATGTTTTTAATCTTAAAACATTAAAAATAGAATTTTTTTAACCTGCCAAACATGACTAAAAGGAAGGATGGGGGGCCACGTTGAGTGAAACCATTTCACAATGATTATGCGAGTTTGTGACCACGTCTTTGAGAATGCGAGAAGGAAATAGTCCAGTGGGTTTGTAGAGTTGAAACTTGTTGTCATTGGTTTGAATGTGGACTGTTGAGCTCCCAGTAGAAGTGGTGACCACGTGTCACCGAGTGAGCACAAAATGGCTCAAACTGGATGCAGAGACAAAAAAATGCAGGCTAAAGATCCAATACAAACAAACCTGCAGAGAAGATCAAAACCATGACCACACAAAAGCAGACTTCGAGCCAGAACTTGATGCCAATACAAGGTAGAAGGCGGGGTCATGGCGAGGATTCCACGTGGATCACAAAGGTGGAGTGAGGATCGGGGAATTCGAAGGAAGTGAGGGACCCAAGAGGAGCAGGCACCACATAACTTTGCTCGACACGGCGGTGTTTGACAAGCCAAAGAAAATGGCGAGCAAAAACAAAACTAAGCGGAACGAGAATGTAGGGGAAGAAAAAGCTGAGGCATGGGAAGATGGGCATCCTCTCAGGAAAGGCTGAGCATAGGTAGAATGAAGGAGTAGAGCAGCTGTCCAAAACAAACCCGGATCAGCACGATGCACAACCCACACAAAAAAAGGGTTCGAGCCAACGTAGGTCTCAAACCGAGCCACGATGGTTGAATGAAAACGACGAGAGGAAAAATTACCGCGAGTAAACTTTTGAGCCTCGAGTAGTGTAAAATGTGGCAAAGGAGCCCGAGGAGCTAAATGGTTGTGAGCCGAGTTCAGGAGGCAGTAGATAGTGCAGAGGACAAGATGGAGCTCGGGGGTGAAAATGCAGCCAAGACTGATAAAAACCTTTAGACCAAATCCTAAAGCCAATGCATGAGTAGAAACACCTCGAGGGTCAAAGAGTCCAAAAGAAACACAGCAACCCAATGCGAGCCAGAGGTATAATATGCCTAGATTTGCACCTTTTAACCGGCCTCAACACTAGCACAGAAAACTGATCTGCAACCTTGAAAACTACATGCAACCGTTGAAGGTTTGAGAACCCACGAACCAGGAAGCCACGAGCAAACCAAACAAGGTATAAATACCCGAAATCAATGCAAGAAGAGCACATGGAATATCCATTATGACACACGCATGAGAATTTGAATATCATGCTTGGAGGCCAAAAACACATGAGAAATGCCGAAGAGTGCAGTTTTACAATATCTTCTCGATACCATGAAATAGGGTTTAAAACCCGTAAGCTACGATCACAAGGATGAGTGCACATCAACATGTGTGAACGATAGTGTGAAGAGATCTCAAGAGGAGCGAGCATCAACCCGAATGTGCATGCAAAGTTTTGAAACACGGGAAAAACTTTGGTTAAGCCATAAAACTCTCCTCTATCTCATAGATCAAATGGGGTGTACATATAGGAGGTCTTTGAGTAACCCCGAGTGATGTAATCATGACAACTCAAGTAGAGAGGGGGGTTACATTCCCGAGGAATATAAGTGTAACTCCCAATGATGCATATGACTTGCTTGACGTCTTTGCGCGACGCCTACGTCGATGCATTTTACGTAAGAGAATCTCATAATTACCCTAAATGACACATGGACCTCTGATCTCACCTAAGTGAGATGACTCACCTAATGATGTGAAAAATAACACACACCAACATATGTGAGTTTAGGTTTCCATGTATTGAGAAGTAGTATTTGTTTCAAGAAGTATGTTGAGAATATGAGGATGTTCGAGATTCCGAATGACTCATGTGGTGAGTTCAAGCTATGGATATAAAAGAGAGTCCCTAATTTTTCTATTGGTATCGGTAAATTCAAAGACAAGGTGATTTCAATTGAAATAGTATGCACGATTAATGGGGAGAATGTTCCTATAATAGTTGTATCATGCTTGTTGATATTTTATTAGAAGAAGATGTAATTTTCAGGCATCCTTTGATAAAGATAGGGGAGCATGTCATTTTTTTATTGTGTTTTCAAATTTGGTTTATGTTTCCAACCATTTCTTCCATGTATGGTGAGTTCTTGGCATGATTTCAAAGGTGGAGAATCAAGAGTGTTGTAGGTATGATCATGTTTACTTGAGGAAGAGATTTTTGGGTTAATGATATCCTTGTGTTCATATTTGAGGAGAATCAAATTGGTTTTCATCTAGTATAAGCATTTGTTAAAGGAGTTATATGATATTTATTTCTTTAAGTTGTGATGTGTCAAGACAGTCATTAGAAACAAGTTTCTTGAGGTGCACTTCAAGTGTCTATAATAATTGGTATAAGCCCAAGGAGATTTATTGTCAAATCATTGGTATCGAGATGATTGAAGTTAGCATTTCACTATGTTTTGAGATCAAATGGTAGTTTTTATAGAAGTCCTTTGTCATTAATGTCAAAGGGGGAGAATATTCAAAAAGGGTAGAATGTTTTCATAGTGTTTCTTAGTACGGTTTTCATCAATGAAAATGGGGTGGATTATTAAGAAATTTTCATTGATTTCAAGGTCAGGTTTATTAGTATGGTGATGTCATTAATGTCAAGTTGTGTATGTGTCTTATTGATGAAGATTTTTAGTAGTTGTCATGGATGTTCTTGTGAAGATATGTTGATAATTAGGTTATGGTAGCTTGGTGAAATGAGTGGATATATGTATGTAGAGGTTGTATGAGCATGATAACTTTGTTTAGAGTTTGCATGGAAAAGGTATGGAGTCAATTTCAAGGTCGATTGTTGCTTAATGCCCAAGTTTCAAAAGGAAAGGTAAAGAAATCAGGTCCTAATGAGGTATGAGACTCATTTTCCAAGGAAAATATGGGAATGTGAGTATTTTTAAAGCTGTAACATGTTTTCCTTGGTATGTTCATGAATTTTTGAAGGTCGAGATTAAAGATGAAATCTTGAAAAGAGGTTTTGAGGTTTGAAACTAGACTAGTTATTGAGTTTTTCCTATCCTAACGAGTTATATAGATCATTTTTCAGTGTCAATATGAAAATTCAAGAATTTAAAGAGATTTGGCATGTTTATTTATGTATGTGGATGAAGTTTCAATTCTTAGTTTGAAGGATTTTACAAGATATAGCTTTTTTAGTCCTACCAAGTTCTCAAAATGGTGAAATCCCAACTCAAAGTGATATTTCAATTTCTCATTGGCACATGTAACCTCTACATGGGAACCTAATATATTTTGGAGAAATTTGTATGTGTCCTAAATAATATTTCTTGGCATCATTTTTGGGATTGAATTCCATATCCTTATGAACAATCATTAACACAAAGAAATATACAAAACCCTCCTAAAACCCTAGTTTGATGTCGGTATGGAAGAAATTTCTCAAACCAGCTCAAAATTTATTTTTAAATAATTTTTATGATTGGATCATGTAGAGGACTCTCCCGAGTTATCTCTAGGTGGTTTTGTTTTGTCGATGAGTGAGAAAAAGTGAAGGTACAAGTCTATTTTCTAAATATTTTGCAGTAGAAGTCATGTTTTACATTGGAAAAGGTGAATAAATGGATTTCATAGGATGACATGGACCTATAATACAATTTTATGATGTTTTATGTACTTTTCTATCCTCTAAGTGGCATACCAAGTCAATTTTATCATGACTTTTTTGGGACAGCTTTTGGACAATTTTGAGTGTTCTTAGAGAAGAGTTTTTCTTGAGCTCTTATGCCTTGAATTTAAGTTTATAATGAATTTGGTGATGTTTTTGAGGTCATGTAGTTATTATTTACATTTTAAATTTTTCATGGTTGATTATTTCAATGTGTTCAAGCTTCATCTTGCAAGACCGGTTTTGGGGCAATTTGGTAGTTTGTGTTCTCAAAAAGGTTTCAATGTGAGAATGAATGGTGTTTCACTTTCCAAGCTTGGATAAGGTTAGTGAATCCCATGTAAAATGTTATTGAAATGTTTTTGTGTGTATAAGAATACATTTATTACTCAATATGATCATGATGCATAGTTATATGGACAGACCTAGTGGTAGTAGATCTTCTTAAGACCTAATGAAGGAATGAGACCTAATGGAGCTATTACAGATCAAAATAATCATATCCTATTATTATTTCATGTTTTCATATTTAATGTGATCTATCATGGCCTACCTAAGTGTATTTTATATCCTATCTATATTGTTTATGTGTGCAAGATTCATGTATATAAGCAAGGCAAATTAGGCTTATTTGAGTTAGGTGTATGTAAGAGAGTATGAGTGAGATATAAGGGCTTGTGTGTGAGGTGTATGAGATCCTAAAGACCATAAATAATGAATTTATGAATAATATATGAAGGTGCTTAAATATTAAGGTAAGTTCATCCATGTCTATGTGAAGGTGAAGAAGTTGAAGAGTGAGTAAGCATGTCATGACAATTTGAGAGTGTTCAAGAGTAGCAAAGTAAAGGTATGAAGAGCAGCAGATGCTTGAAGATTAGAGTTTGTGCAAGAATCATGAGTACATATTGATATACCAAAATAGAGATCATACCAATAAGAATAAGATCATAAGAGTGAGGAAGCTAAAAAATAATTTCATCATTTGTTGAGATAACAACAAGAATAAGGTGGAAAACATTCATAGGTGGTTAAGTGGGTGTTGAGTCTTCCTTACAAGTTGGTGCTTACTAAAACCCTAGGGGTTGGTTCTCCTTGTGGATTTGGTACTTCACAAATCAGGGGATTGTAGCCTCCTTTTAAGTTCTTATTTTCTTAATTCTATTTGGTGTTAGATAAATGTATGGGTTGGTGTTCCTGGTAGAGTTAGTGCTTCACTAAATCTTGAATTTTGTTAGATATAAGAAAATTTCATTGGGTTTTCTTACCCTTGAGGGTTTCCCACATAAATAAGGTTTTCATTCATTCTCTTTTTTTTGCTCATGTTGATGATTACTATATTTCTTTGATGTTTTTCTTAGCAAAGTTAGCATTTCTCATATGACGATGGTTTAATGAATTTATAAATATAACTAAAGTAAAAGTTTATAAATAAAATGATTCACCCCCGGTGATTTTTGCTTCCAACACAATAATATTCCATCTTCAAATTTGTTACATATTTTCTAATAAGATCTATTTAATATCGGGGTGGTATTCTACATTAAGGAATCCTACATGCTCGATCTTGATCTAGATTTGAATAA
>CM031239.1:290126305-290282909 GCA_018340775.1 Taxus wallichiana var. yunnanensis
CAAAACTACTTAATGGAGGTGTTTAATACTCATGAACATGAAAAGGAAACAAAATACTCACTAACACATACCCATAAACTTGTTGTAACACACTTCAAATAGTTATAAATGGAGGAAATCAATATTTTATTGATTCAAATAGGTGTTGGAATACGTAAGCTGGAATAGCCTAGGCATGTCGAATAACAAGCTCCTAACAACTTCAAAATCTTGGTGTATGTGTGTGTGTGTGTGTGTGTGTGTGTGTGTGTGTGTGTGTGTGTGTGTGTGTGTGTGTGTGTGTACATACATACATACATACATGTATATATACATATATACATAAATATAAATATGTGTGTGTATACACACACATGTATAGACATACATGTTATACATACATATAAATGTATGTATATGTATGTATGTATGTGTGTGTGTCTATATATATATATATATATATATATATATATATATATATATATATATATAAGAAAAGAGGAGTTGCTCAACTTGTTGGGGTTAGACTAAATTGGTTGTATAGATATATATCATATTAAAGCATAGAATCATTTAACACAAAAAAACCAACCAACAAAATAAAATACACAAGATATAACGTGGTTCACCTAGTGTGGGCTACGTCCACCAAGAAACAACCAATATATTATTCTAGAGGTTGTACAATTGAAGATCTGCAATCTTCCACACCTTACATGATGTACAATACTTTTCTCTCATAAGATTCTCTAAGCTCTCACTAAGAATTCCTTCTTACAATTCTCTCAATATTTTTATTCTAACCTCTAACCCTAGTTTCCTAGCTTATATAAGCCTATAAAAACTTAGGGCACTTTATCCATTCATTTACAACCATTAGATCAACTTTATAACAAATATTAGATCTAATTCTTGTGACTTAAATATAAAAAATCATGCACAAGTAATCGATGTCGGTTACCCCAACCGATGTCAATTTGTATCAACCGATGTCGGTTGGTCTACTAGGTGACCAACGCTGGTCAATCGACCGATGTCGGTTACTGTGTAAACCTACAAGTTATAAATAAGCTCCTTTGTGAAGCAATTCAGCTCCACAATCTCAATAATCTCCCACTTGGAGATAAATTCTGCATTATCCCACACAGTTCCATCCTTGGTTCCTCTCTTGGATTTGTTTATTCCTCTTCAAGTCTCAAACTCAAAGACCAACAAAAGTGGAGTGTAGCTCCAACTTCTCATTTTCCAACGGCTTCATTAGCATATCTGCAGGGTTCTCATTCATATGAATTTTCTCTAACTTTAGCTGCCCATCCTCCAACACTTGTCGTATGAAGTGATATCTCAACTGAATGTGTTTCATTCTTGAATGAAACATTGAGTTATTTTCCAAATGAATTGCACTTTGACTATCATTGTATAATATGTAATCCTCTTTCTCCTTTCCTAACTCTTTCATGAACCTGCTCATCTATATCATCTCTTTGCTAGCCTCTGTATCTGCAACATACTCAACCTCTATAGTAGACAAGGCCACAACCTTATGCAATCTCAAAATATAGCTAATTTATGTCCCACCCACTATGAATACATATCCAGTGGTGCTTCTCCTACCATCCAAATCTCCAACCATATCTGAATTAACATAGCCTCATAAAGTAGTATCTGACCCTCCATAGCATAACTACATGCCGGATGTCCCTCTCAAATACCTGAGAATCCATTGGACTACTTTCCAATGCTCTTTACCTAGATTGGCCATAAATATGCTCATAACTCCCACTGCCTGTGTAATGTCTGGTCTACTACAAACCATAACACACATAAGACTTCCAACTACTGAAGCATATGGAACTCATTCCACATACTTGACCTCCTCATGTGATGTAGGACACTAATCTTTTCTCAATTTAAAGTGTCCCGCCATAGGTGTACCTATAGGTTTTTCATCCTACATTTTAAATCTTTTCAACACCTTTTTGATATAATTTTCCTGAGATAAATACAATTTCCTATTCTTCTTGTCTCTGTGAATTTGCATGCCAAGGATTTTCTTTACAGCCCCCAAATACTTCATTGAAAATGTATGAGCTAATTTCTCCTTAAGCTCACCAATATCTTGCATACTAGATATTGCAATAAGCATATCATCCACATATAGTAAAAAAAAAAAGATTTCATTTTCAAGCTTCTTGAAATAAACACAATGGTTAGATCAACATCTCATATAACTATGATCATACATTAAATTTTCAAATCTCATACAACATTTCCTTGGAGCTTATTTGAGCCCATAAAAGATATTTTTCAACATGCACACATGTTTCTCCTTACCCTTGACTTCATAACCAAGCGGCTGATTCATATAGATCTCCTCCTCCAAATCACCATGAAGGAAATTCGTCTTAACATCAAGCTATTCTAAATGTAAATCTTCTACTACAACTAAACTCGAATAGTATGGATGGAAGTCATTTTAACAACAAGAGAAAATATCTCACCAAAATCAATACCTGTTTCTGTGTAAATCCTTTTACCACAAGCCTTGCTTTGTATCTTTTTCATCCCACCCTCTTCCTCCTTGATCCTATAAACCCACTTGTTCTACAATGTCCTCTTACCTGCTGGAAACTTGACCAAATCCCATGTCTAGTTCTGTTTTAAGGAATCCATCTCCTCATCCATGCCATGCTCCCACTCAACGTGGGTATCCTGTTGCATTGCTTCTTCAAAAATTTTGGTTCACCACTATTAGTCAATAAAAGATAAAATAATGGAGTAAATATTTCTGGAGGTTTACTTACTCTTTGAGACCTTAAAAATTTGGGGTGCTTGAGGCTCATTCTGGACCTCCTAGACATTCATGTCCAAATTTGACAGTGACTTATGCCACCGCATGTAACCGATGTCGGTTCCTCTATAACCGAGTTTGATTCACCTAACCAACTTTGGTCTAGTTTAACTTGGCACCAAGCACCCCGACCGATCTTTGTGTCTCAGGATTTTTGTTTTAAATATGAGAATGCACTTTTCTCAAAAACCTTGTTGGGCCCCTAAAATATTGAATAAGTACAAAAAGGCACAAGATCGCACAAGGACTAAGTTAAGGGGTGGGTGCATAAGGAGAAGGCGTGTAAGGCATGGTTCTAAGAGGGTCTTAGGACCCGTGATATGCGCCGGTAGAACAAGGTCTCGGGACTTAGCCATATTTGGCGTATTGGGAAGGACACGAGAAAAGCGTGACCCAACTGCGCATGCAGAGTGGATAAGGTGCCATCCTGGTGATAAGTTGGCCTAGGAAGGAATATGCCCTACAATGGAGGCTTCTAGAAGACCATCATGGAAAGGAGTGGAGAGCTCAGACCTAGAGGAGCATCCTCCCATGGAGGACCACATTGGGACACTTAGCGATGGATCTGAAGCTTCAGAAAGGTGAGTTGGTGGTTAAAGAGGCCTATAAATACAAGCGCCCATAGAAGAAAAAGGGTTGATCCATAGAGAGTAGAGCTCTACATAAATGCTACGAGGAGTTGTATCATGTTAGGTAGATAAGATATAGGAGAAGGATGCATCAAGGGAATTGGGATTGTAATTTCCTTTTGAGAGTTAAGGGATGTAAATCCAGTTATGATGTATGACTTCAGTCACCATACTGTGATGTTCTGTAATGGATCTAATGGATGTAATGAGGTTACCAACTTATTTGAATATGATCATTAATGATTCTGGTCCATACATATATCTTCATGGTTTTGTTTCATGTATGTTTATGGAATGAGTATGAATCCTTATGCATTTTCCTTTCTATTTTGGTTTAGTCCTATAATTTGTTAAGTATCTTTCTATCTGGAATGAATGCATTGGTCTAGAAGCCGTTTTGAGCTCTATGATGATTGCATGTCTCATTTCTACTCACTCTCTTTAAGTTCCTATCATAGATGATGTTTCCCACTAAACTCACATAAAGGAGAGACTTAGCACCCGCGCGTGCCTCAAGTGAGTGCCCAGCGCCCGTTGGGTGATAGGTTGGTGCATATAGGGTTCCCTTGTTCTTTGGTGGGTGTAAAAATGACTACATCTTGGTTCCATTATCGGGACCTCTTTTCGAAGTTATAGTGGGAAATAGCATACATCATGATCTAAGTGCAATGAGTGATGATAGAACGCCTAACTCTGAAAGTGTTGAATCATGGTTTAAGAGCATGGAGGATGAATTTTCTCTGAGATTCAACACTGGACTTGAGTTTGATACACATAGATGAGTATAAGAGAACCTCTACCATGAGTTGTATGAAACTTTTTCTATTGTTTCCAAAGAGAGCTTTGTATGAATGGCTCTCAACATATGTGTCCAAATCAAGTCTGGTATTATAGATCACATGTGTGGACCCAAGAAGAGTACCAAAGGCTAAAAGATGTAGATCTCATGTGTAATTGTGTTGTGGATCATTGGTGGGAAGGAGTGTTGGCTAGCTACACATCTCGGAATACACTATTTCCATGTATTCTTTTCCGTGAGTTCTTTGAGTGTGAGTTTCGTGGGAGGCCGTGAGGATCATTTATATGTGTTATTCCTCTAGCAATGAAGATCTTGATTATTACCTTGAGTTTAGAGGCATTTTTATGACTTGATAAATCATTATGAGCACCTTGGACAAGGAAGCTAGAGTGGAGGAGGATGGCAAATAGTGTGATTGAGAAATAAAGTGAGGAGAGACGACTCAAGTATAGTGAAGTGCATGAAAGGGAGATTTCTAGACAACACGAGGTTACAAATATGATATATTTATAGATGAAGATGTTGTGTAAAGGAGTTGAGGTTCACACAGAAGACGTGGAACCCGAGTAGTTTATACTAGCCCATCTTGGTAAGCATGTGGGAGAGACCCTTCAACTTCCGATGAGAGTTCATCGCACGAGAGAGAATAATCGTTGGCATGTATTTAAACCTACCTAGTGACCAAACCATGGTGCTTGGTTTTCCATATCAAGGAAGAAGTATCGTTAACCTAGTTGGTATCGATGGAAGTGACCGATCCATACCCAGGAGATACAATTTTTCATTTCCTACTTCTATGGCTACACAGAAAATTTCAGTATTTGGAGGAATTTTTGGACAAGGATAAAATACACAAGGCTTGGGTAACACATTAGGGAGTGGCGTGGGGCACACATATGGTAGTGGCACAATCTCACAGATGATTGGCGTGTAGTTTAGTGGGACGTTGGGGACATTAGGCACGACCACTTCAAGCCCATTGTTGGCCGTGGGAGGATCTGGAGGCATAAGACTTGGTGGATCTGGTGGATCTGGTGGAGGAAATACCAAAGGGAACATCGGAGGAAACCAAGGATCTGGGCTAGGAGGAGAGGGGCCCCACCTCCTCCTCAAGTCTTCTTTGAAATGTCTTTACAATTACCGATTATCGAGGTATTCAAGATGCTACATAGCATGTTCAAAAGTGTAAAATGATATGGTCCGCAAGGGGGATCACAACCCTAAAGCGGAAGGCCAATCAATTTGTAATGACATTGCAAGGGTGCACACATAAGTGGTATAGAAAGTATGACCTCATCGCACAGTGGTAGATTACACCGCATTGAAAAATGCCTTCCTAGCAAAATTCCACATCCCTGATTTTGAACAGAAGAGCATCAACACCCTTAAGGAGATTCAACAAGGAATGATAGAGAGTGTGCGGGAGTATGATGCACATTTCAAAACCCTCATGTCCAAGTTATCCTATGAAATTCACCCTTCATAGCATGATCAATGGTTTGTTGGAGGGTTGATAACACCATTTAGAAGGGCATTATCTCATAAAAATTCACAGATCTGCTCGAGGTGTTGGAAGCTACTCTGCACACCTGAAGCTGTTGGGAGCATTGAAACTGGTGTTAGCCCATTTCTAGAAGCTCAAATTGCTACTATGGCTAAGCAATTGGAAAATTTATCTACAAACTCGGCTCATGAGGATCGTAGTGGGATGTGGTGTACAGATTGTGAAGTAGAGGGGCATACTAAGAATAGTTGCCCCCGAAGACAATATGCACTATATCGAGTAGATTGTGAGATTTGTCATGGGGACCATGATGTGAGTAGATGTCCCTTGCTATAGCACGCAATTTGGAATAATGTATCTTGCTACTATAATATTTACACCTCTACGACCCATGATACTAAGGATTTTCAGCTTATTGACCAGATCCATGAGGCCATTGATCATGGTGTGCGTCAGACTAGCATTGCCAGTAGTTCTAAGGGTGATGACCACCGTTATGAGGAGCGTGAAGATGGGGGTGCTCGTGGAAGAAGTTTTAAGGGAGGATTCTGTGGTCATGGTAACCGTGGAGGAAGAAGTGAGTTCCCACAAGGAACCTATTTTAATTGTGGATCTACAGACCACTACAAGCGCGAGTGCCCAAATATTTTCAATCTGTAATTTAAGATGAACTTCACCTTTACCAGTAATATTGCATGGTTCATCATCTCTTAAATAAACATGCCAAAAATTACCTTGGACATCATTTCTGAAATAACCCTTTTTAGGGGTAGCATGGAAAGAAGCTCCTAGATCTAAAACCCATGATTTAATTTTATTATCTATTGGTTGAATTTTCTGTCACTGAAAATAGCCAATGGAAGTGCATGGAAAACCAACAACAGTTAGGGAAATTCACCTTTTGACAAGGTGAAATTTCCTCTACTTTGTGAGAGGGGAAGTTCCCTCATATGATATGATTTTTGTATTTTTGATGCTTTTAACCATAAAGCACAAAAGGGAAGAAAAATTGAGAAATGGAAAATATGGAGGGAAAGGAAGAATGAATGCAAAATATGAAGGGAAAATTACAAGCAAAGATTTGTACCAAGGAGAAATTCCCTATCAGATAGAAAGGAATACAATGAGTGTAAAATCTGAGAAGCACAAAGTCTTCATCTCCCTCAGGGTATGTTGATATGGCACAAAGTCCATGTACTTTGATGATCGGCACAAAGTATGATTCACCTAGGCATCATTCATACTATGAAGGATCAACAACATTAATAATTCAATCACAAGTAGTTTAATAGATTTCATATTTGGAAATCATTAACACAACAATATATAAAGTATTGTATTGATTTGTGTACATAAAGTTATAGCCACATATGCAAATAGAAAAGCCTCCCCTCGAACATGGAAATGAAAGATTCTGAGATAGATCCCCATTACAATTACGATGAAGCCTTATATAGGCATCTTTCTCCAAGAAGTAGTTATGAAACTACCTGATTAACCTTTAACCCCAATCTCAACCTCAAGTTGACTCAACTTGAGTTACATATCACATTACAATTTACATATATATAATATTTAATTAATTTGATAAACAAATTAATTAAATACATTTCAATTTGGTGATCACTTGGATGAGGATTAAATTTTTGCTTCATGTCGTCCCATCACCTGCGGTTGGAGAGAATGATGTCCATGCCTCTTAATTTCACTTTCAATTACCATTAAACTGTCATTTTGAATCGAGTTTGTTTTCTATTAAATTCTCCATAAAATATGAATCAATTCTTTATTTTCTTAGCTGTTGTGCATATATCACAAATCCAAGGTTCTAATGAGTATTTGTTTGTGTGATTTTGTTGAGAATTTCCCGAGATATGGCCACCCGAGTGACTACAACTCTCTTCGAGATTGACAAGTTTACTCCGATCTTCGATACCACTTGTGTCATTAATTTCTGCCTAGCCCGCATAGCCTTTCCAACTCTACATTTGACTGGGCCATGAGGACCATTGACCCCCGTCATATCCCCATCACTCCCTTTTGGTCATTTCAGCTCTTCGTTGCACAAATGTCCCGTGGGATGTTTGGGACATAATTTTCATTTTACCCACACATAATGGAAATCGATGTTTTAAACATTTGTGTCCCACAAGTCTCAAGTTCATTTGGGTCACTCGGGACCTGATTCCCCGCGTTCTCTACTTAAATCCTTAATCGGTAGTTTCGGACATCTTTATCCCATAGCACACAACTCATTTTCAGCCACTCGGGCCGCCTACATCTAACATACCCGCAATGCACTCTTTCTACATAAACGTCTCTATGGGTAAGCTCAACTTCTCAAAATGATTTTCCATCTGGAAGAGAAAACTAGGTTGTATGATTGAGCTTAGTATCACTTATAAAATACGAGCTTGATGAATTCATTGTTGTGACTATCTGGGGAGCTCTACTCATGTTATTTGTCATTGTACCAAACTTGGGCTTGCATCTTTTATTCTGACCTCACGATATTTTGCTACGACACTTTTCTTTCAAAATAACTCGAGTCATGCCTCCTCTACACCACATACCAAGCTCCTTTCCATTTTCACATCACTCAATTTCAGAAGCACTAACTTGGCATCCCACACTTGATCATTATTGTAGCTACGATGAGCCTGAGTTGGGACTCACCTCTTTCAACATTGTGTCCATTATTGCACCTGTGACTTTGATATAATAGTTCTCCCATGGCTCAAGCCATTTCTCTTGAACCAAGTTCAATTTAATCACTTTGTGCATGAGTCATTTTGGATGTATTTTTCATGATGTGATTTGAGTTGAATGGGCCTTCAAATCACCATTACACAGTTGATATAACCCCTATAATATCGCTTGGTTCGCAAATGGATGGGTTTGGCCCTTCTCCCATGAATCATGGTGCTTCGAGATGGTGTGAAACATACATAGCCCGTGCAAGTCAAACTAGGTCATTGTTTCCTCCCGTTAGTTCACCTTCTATTCGGCTACCATTTGATATAGCTTTACCTAACAAAAATTTATCCTTTTGCTGAATGCTTGCTCATTTGCTAAGTGTTTGGTCTCCTTTTTTGCTCGAGCCAACTCGACTCACTTGGCTTCACAAGAATGCCTTGATGCCACTAAAATTCCTCTATGAACTTGTTGAACCTTCATACTCTATGTTTTTGTTGTCGGCGGGGACCTCGAGTTGATCCATCTTGATGGGCTTCCCATCTAACTTGATTTCATATAGAATCCACTCCTCATACAAAGCTCAACTTTCTTATATGAGGCTCATTGCACATCATGTGAACTTGGCTCCATGGTACCAGCTCAAGTGCTTCACTTCCCTCTCTTCCGTGGAAAGATTATTTTTTTCAAATGTCTCAACTCACCGGCTTTACTTGAAAACTTGATTGTCTCAAGGAGAAACTCACCCTATGTTTCTTGAAAAGGCTTGGTGTATAGTATAATACCTTGGCCCTTTAATGTAGCTTCCCTCAACACGAAACTATTTTGGTTATTACAAGAGTAGCTCGAGAGGTGTTTCTAGAGAAATGTTCTTGATTTTTCCATTTTACCTTAAGGTAGGCCTCTTGGAATATCCACAACACGGGTATCTAACCCTTAAATTTAAATTTTTCAAAAATTTACACTATTCTAGAATGGGTAACAACAGTTGGCTCTTTCTGGGGACATGGCTTGGATTGAACACCACGCAAAAAAGACCTAGCTTGAAATC
This sequence comes from Taxus wallichiana var. yunnanensis, assembly GCA_018340775.1. Classification (NCBI taxonomy): domain Eukaryota; kingdom Viridiplantae; phylum Streptophyta; class Pinopsida; order Cupressales; family Taxaceae; genus Taxus; species Taxus wallichiana. The sequence continues at coordinate 290,135,813 of CM031239.1, forward strand.
CAAAATCTCGTGGTTTGGAAAATAGACTAGTGTCTTATCCATTGGGATGAGGTTTAATACTGTGAGACTTCCTCTCTATACAAAACCGTACTAAGACACACAAAGAGGAATAGGAAAGGAAACAAGCCAAAATCGGGAAAGTATGTACAGAGAAGAAAGAGGATATTTACAGGGGGAAGGAAAGAGAATGTACAAAATCTACACAATTCTAGAGATAGGCTGAGAGAAATATGTACCTTTGTGAAACAACATACTAAAAGTATGAGGCACTCGGGAATTGAAAATGGGCAGTTGGGCATACCAAAATATCATGGGAACACTATGTGGCTTGAAAAGGAAAATTGAGGAAAGAAGACCATCCACATAGTGATACTCCATACTAAAATATTCAGTTCATGTGAAGATTTGAATGTATTTCTGAAGCTCCTCTTCTATGGAGGAATAATGCCATACAACATCTTATATGACCCTCGACTATTTCCATATTGATTTCTACACATCACTGAACTCGACAACTGGATCCATGAGAAAATCCAATCCTTATAGTGTCAACTTCCTGTTTTGATGAAATGATGCTAGCATCTGAATGAAGATTATAATTATTATCATGGCACCTCTCATGAGAAACATGCAATTCCATTAAATTTTCATTGTAACCATCTTCAAGAGGAATTTGGACAAAGGTACTTGATGATTTACCATTTTCATTTTGTGTAATTTCTACCATGTCCCTGAAAAACATACATGTTGCTTTTGCAAACTCAACACATGATTCTAGAAGGTCTTGAATCTTAGGTACAAGCTACATTACTGATTTTTCTTTATGATTAACAGAAACTTAAATGTTGTTAGGCTAGGTAAAAATTGATCAACAACATCATCCTATTCCTTTTTTTGCATTTCGAAGGGTGAGCTAAAACATGATTGTCACAATCATAGTTCTAAAGAAACGATTCTAGGCATGGATTTCCCTTTTCTACTTGTTTTGAAGGACTCCAAAAATTCCCCGCTGTGCTCATCTCATCAATAAATATAACAGGGGGACTAGTGATTTGATTGATTTTTTTCTTTAGGTACAAACACTTGTTTATCATTGAGAGAACTTAAAACAACAAGAGAATGGTCAACAATGACCTTCATCTCAGTGTATTGAAATTCTTCAATCATAGGAGAGGGAGAAGTCTTGTCCATTTTTTATGATGAACATCCACTTCCACCAGCATAGGATCACTTTTTTCAAAACAAGAACATTCAACCTTGGTACATGACATATCTTCTACAAACTCTATTTCAGGTTGAAATGAAGCCTCAAGTTGTTTGTCTTCTTCATTATTTGAAGGAATATTAAATTGGCATGCATCAAGTGGAGAAATAAGAAGACATTCACTGGTGGAATTGAGATAATGTTGGGGAATGAATACCTAATAATGTGGAGAATCATCATGAGAAGCTTCTAGAACTTGAATGTTCTCCTCTTTGTTACAAGGTGTCTCAAATTCATTGAATAAGTGTTCTTCAGCTTGTTTTTCCTTCTCACATGCCTGTAGCTGCCTATATTGTCTTTGTACTTCTCTCATCCACTGTATGGAATTTTTATCATTTGCAGGTGTTATTTTCATCTTCCTTCCTTTTGCAGCACTTTCTTGATATGTAAGCCACAAATATTTAATCACTGGGTCATCACATGCAACAATTTGTTTCAATCTCTCTTTCCTTTCTTGCATTATTAGTTTATTTTTCAGAGATGACACGAGTGTAATAGTGGATTTATTTTTGGCATATGGAATATTAGCATAATCTAGAAATACCATTCTTAATTACTTGTCTACAACAAGTTACAATAGTGTTTGTGAAATCAATTTTGGATTCATACCTTCGTAAAAGTTTTGCAAAAACTGGACCTATTCTGGATTGACTAGAGCTTGAAAATTTTGAATAGGAGATCTCCATCCTCATCCCCATCATTATCACTATCACTCATTGGTGTGGGCCAACAAGTGTTTTTCATTTTTCCTTCATTCCTAGGAAGGTTCCTAGATCAAGAGAATGAATGTGACAGAAGTTCATTCCCTAGTAGAGTCACCAAAAAATGTTGGTTGAATTTTCTGTCACTGAAAATGCTCAATGGAAGTGCATGGAAAACCAACAAAAGTTAGGTAAATTCACCTTTTGATAGGGTGAAATTTCCTCTTCCTTGTAACATTCCCATTTTAAGACTTTAGAAACAAGGGATTTTTTTCTTTTACACAATGTTCTTTGTTCTAAATAAAACATAATTTAGAACACACATTCCATGCCAATCAATCTCATAACAGATAACCATATGCAACTATAAATGACTCGGTGAATTACCGATCTCTCATTTCATGACTCAGTCTCTAACCAATCTCTCATGTTTTTCTTTAAGTATTGAATACTTTTATGTATACTTGGTTTTCTTACCCTATTTTGGGTACTGAGTGATTTGTTTAAAGAACCTATCTGAATATTTGTTACCAATATTCATTTGAAATCATGTTCCTTAAACTAGGTGACATAGGACAATGCAACCAACAACTTGTGATAATTTGGCCAAAGATTTCCAACATACTATTCATGTTACTATTCCTAGACGACATATTCATCAAAATGAAATACATCCTTCACCTCACTCTTATGTTATCTAGAATGGTCTTTACTAACTTATGTCAGTCCACTTGTCCTAGGTTTGACCCTAACCTAGGTTAGCAATATAATTTGGTATAGGGAACTGCTCATGATGACTTAGGGCATAGGGGCATGCTCAACCAACCTAAGTCGATCGAATGTGCCTCTTTACCCTAAGTCATAGAGAGCTACTTCCTATTCCAATTCATACTACTAACTTTTCCTAGAGAGAAACTAAGTTCAAGTCCAGATGTGTGTAGATCTAGATGAACTAATATGGAAGGGTGTTGCAACATGTCAACTACAACATTATATCCTCATGAAGACCCTAGTCTTCACAAAGGTATAGTTCTGCAGTTGGTGTGTGCCAACATCCGACCGAACTACTTCATCACGATGTACATACCTCTAGGAGGTCATTAAAACATAATTAGTTTAGGTTTAAGATTCAAATTACAGCAACCTTGCAAAACCCTAAATCCAACACTCCTTAAGTTCTTCATCCATATTTGGTTTAATTAATATTAAAGAACTTCGTTAACTCAAAATTGCTTTTATGTTTATTAACTTTGGCTTGGCAAGTAGTTATCCAAAAATAGAACAACATACATCATAAGGTTAATTTTAATGTAACTCAGTTGTTCCAAGAAGGTGTGTCAACCACACAGGTTCTACTAGAGTAGACTTCATAGAAAATGAAGTCTAAATGATTAACGATCATAAACACCATTCTTTTGAGAGAGAAGAATCTTCCTCTTTATGGTTAAGTGTTTAGGGTTTATCATACCCTTTTATCTTTCACACCTTCTATAATTTAATTGTATGTTCATTTTACATCCCATTACTATATTATATTTTTTTAGATAAAGAACGTCATCTTATGCAACTTAGCAGTTGCATCCTAGTAAGGGAGAATGAACTAATTCCCTTCATCCAACTTATTAAATGATAATAGAAATAAGTATAAATTTTGGATCAGACTTGCACAGGTAAAACACACAGAATAATATATTAATTCTCTATATTCTTGCTACATCAATTACACAATGAATTAGGCTAATTTATAGCCATTACAATAGACTAACCTCTTCCTATAAAATAGGAAGTGTATCAAACAACTTACCCGTTTATAATTTTACGGGTACAACAAAACTCTATAAATAATATATTGTTGAAACAATATATTATAACAATATACTTTCAAACCTAATATTTAATATATAACAATATTAAATATTAGCTAACAAACTATAATGTAAACATTAATATTTAATTTCCTAACATTCCCCCCCTTAATGTTTACATGGTAACATTAGAACTTTCACACTTCCTTTGCAGCTTGCCACCTCTGCGTGCTCATGATCTTGGCACACACTCGAACTGAAGGTAGAAGAAGGAACACATCAACTTCTTATTGACCAAGCACTATCAGGAACACATCTGACCGACGAGGATGGGAACACTCTCAGGAATCATCTACTTATCAACTAGTCACTCTAGGGAACACATCTGACCTAGCAGTGTGGGAACTCAAGCAGGAACACATCTGAACAGCCTTCAATGGTTTTTAGGAGGCTAACCACAAACCTAGGTATGAACAGGAACACATCTGATTGTTCTACCTCATCAAGCCTCATCATGCTGTGTTTCATTGTGTTATTTGTTCTGTACTATGTTTTTGCATTTGGGGAAATAGGAATAGCCACATACTCAACTGAAAAACTGAAAATGGAACATTGGATCATGTTGATCATGTTCCCCCCTCAATGTGAACATTTCACTTATTCAATCCAAAACAGAAACTCTGAAATCATACTGCACACAACAAACTGCAATTCTAAAATGAAAGAAAACTCACACACAAACTGTGCCACCAAATCATTCTGTGCAGCCCGTCGTTGGTGACTGACGAGAGGTCATTGTCTGACCTCCATCCTCCGATGCCTCCATCCTCCATTATATGTACCGCTTAAGTCAAAGAAATGTGCTCAGACTTCTTTTCCAAACTTCTCATTTTTCGTAAAAGATGGTCTTTGTATTCTTTAGTTGTCAACCTTTTTCTTTTTAGAGATCTAGGTGGTTCAAATTCACGGTCGCCTTCATATCCTTCTTCTAAATTTAGCATAGCTGAATTTTCTTGATCTTGTATATTTTTTATGTCTCTCTCCATGGTAATTGGTTCCATGAGAATACATTGTTTTCTTCTTTTCTTGACCATTGTGAGATAGGTGTCGATACAACCGAAAATGCACCCAAATAATTAAAATTTTAATATAGCTAAAAGCTATTGATTAAAATTTTGACATATACTATTAAAATAACAAAATGACTCAAATTTCGAATAGAATCTAGTGACACAAATACTTACGTGGTGGAGAACTTACAACTGATTTACATGTCACCTTCAAATTGCCTTCGATTGAGGTCTTTGATGCACGAAAAACCGTTCATTATGCTGCATACTTGCACATGGATATATAGAGACACGTAGCACCCAAATGACGTGGCTGCACTTTCTATTATTATCTCAGCTGATCAGTTTCACACATAATCTCATATGCCTGCCAGCACTTCGCAGGAACAAACACAGGCACAAAACCCATCACATTTCTACACAGAACTTCTCACTTATCAAAATGAATTTTCCAAAATTATTTCTGGGTTTTATTCCCCATGTTGCAAGCTTTTCAGAACACTTTTAAATTCTAAATTTCGTTAAGAAATGAGAAAGTTACGAGTATTTTACTGAAGGCCAATCTGGAAACTTCCCAACTCACCTTCACGAGATATCAGAACAACAATCTTTAATTCCAGTCCACAAATTTGATCGATCCTTCCACTGTAGATCGCAATTCTCATGCAGAGATGCATATGCTGGATTACATGGCACAAATTAGAAGAAACCGATGTTATTTTCTCCAATTGAATGTACAGATTTACAACAGAGATCTGCCAAATTAGATGTAAATCTTTGTATATATGGAGATTAGATATTCAAAACTGCTTATGGAGCTTCTCAATGAGACTCCCTTCAACACCATCATGTTTCAACAAGCTCGATGAAAGAATGGCAGTGAAACTGATGTCAACATTGATGCAAAACAACTGCAGATCCAATATTAGAAGGTAGCACAGACTGTGGATGAGTAGATATTCATATGGAACAAAAAATGAATGGCATCCAGAACCACGTTTAAGCTGAAGTAAGAATCATTCAAGAAAAAAAAAAATATCAGATTTGAACAAAGAATCTGTAGTTCTAGAATTTATGAGTTGAACTATAAAAAATTGATCTTCTGAACTTTGAGCAAGACGAGAACAAGTATTTCTTCACAATCTTCGAATCAACCAACATGCAGTTCTATAGCGCAGTGAACACAGATTTTACATAGGTCACACAAATCTATGAAACCTGAAATAATTGGATGATATCCAGCACTATCTCTCCTGATATAAACTTAGTTGGAGCCGTAAATGAATCTTTGTTGCTATCATACAAAATCTGTAGAATGGGTCTCAATAAGGAGTCCAAGAAAACTATAACCAAGGCAGAAAACCTCCACGGATAACACAAAATGGACACTTAAGCATTCAAATGCTAAAACAAATTAAATTGATCTGTGCCAAATTTCTAAACATTTTCAGTGTGCTCTCTCTCGACTCTCATCAAGATAGATATCGCTCTGATACCAAATATAAATTTTGGATCAGACTTACACAGGTAAAACACACAGAATAATATATTAATTCTCTATATTATTGCTCCATCAATTACACAATGAATTAGGCTAATTTATAGCCATTACAATAGACTAACCTCTTCCTATAAAATAGAAGTGTATCAAAACAAATTACCCGTTTATAATTTTACTGTACAACAAAACTCTATAAATAATATATTGTTGAAACAATATATTATAACAATATACTTTCAAACCTAATATTTAATATATAACAATATTAAATATTAGCTAACAAATTATAATGTAAACATTAATATTTAATTTCCTAACAATAAGGATACAAACAGATATGAAAAATATCAACAAGATAGTATTCCAATTTCCTTCATAAAATGTACAAGAGAAATTACACAACAATTTGTAGTAAATCTCCAAACTTTTCAATTCATCATGATAGAAATACACAATTTACAAGACTATGCATTTCAGACATACTGCATGTCAAATAGCATAAAGATCATCAAAGAATACAACTTTTCTTTTTTCAATACAACTCAAGAATGAATCGGAGTTCTTCTATAAAAGATCTAGACTTTAAATCAACCAATACATCATACAAGTTATTGCCTTCCTTTATCACTACAAAGTCCATCTACAAAATTGCTAGCATGGGTCAGTTCATTGAACTGAGCATGATAAGCACTAAGCATTAAAACGAAGTGCCTTCAACCAATTGTTTCATTAAAGCAACTCGCTTTTCTAAACAACAGGTGAAATCATACAAATAAATCATAAGTAATAACAACCATAAAAGAAGCACAATAATAAATCTGAATTCACTTTATAGGAAGAGATCATAATATAATCAACAAATCTACTACATTATATCAGATAAGTATTGACCCAAACAATTACTTATTTATATCAAATAACAGTTCCTATCAATTAATTATTTCATAATTCTTTCTGAATTTGAAATACAAAATCAACTTCACTATATAAACAAAATAGTTACTTTCGAAACAAATACCTTCTTGTTCATCTTTACAAAGTTTCAAGAAAACATGTACGGTCAAGTTCATTCTAGCATAGTAACATTTATAGGATGATTCATCCAACAAATTAAATAATTAAGAGATTCACAATTCAGATGTGGCAGCCTAATTCTAGGTCAAAATATATAGCCTAGGTTCTTAGATTAGGCCTCTTATTAACATTAGAAAAATATTTCCTAGCCACAATGTTTTACTTCAATTAACTGAAACAATTATTAATTTCCTTCAATACAATATAAGTGGAGAAGTAAGTAGTAACAATTACTACTCAATTACTTTAATAAAAGTAATGCAATTGATTCTATTAAACCTATAACAAGGTTTATATAAAGAAAGGAAGATCGAATTGGAGAGTAAACAGTTTACAACTTCCTCATCATTCGGTTAAACCGAATTCCCATATGCATCTTCAGAAAAGAAGAATCAACATCCTACCCTACAGTTTCCAAAAATGACAATGGAGAGCTTACCACTGAGAGTGGAAGAGGAAGGAGTTATGCCAGAAGAGGTTTCTATTGTTCATTCAAAAGAAATAAGGTAGTAAAAGAACTAGTAGAGACAGTTCACCATACCCCCAATTATTTTAAGATATAGAAATCAGGTATAAAAGATATAGAACCAATTACATACATAACTGTATCTTCAAATAAACCTTCAAAGAGATTCACCATTTAAAGAAACAACAACCATTAATCATTTACTTATTTCATTCCAAGAAGGATGTGAGAAACAAAATAGTTATCAACTCACTACAACCTTAGTGAATTGTTCTACATCATTGAAGTTACAATAGTCATATCTTACATGATACATTAACAAATTACTAGGTAGTTTCCCAGCTCTGGACGAGTAAGTTTACCAACCACATCCAAGTCCTAAAAGTGTTAAGGATGGAAAGATCGAACTTAAGAAAGTTGAACAGAGCTAAGAATGATAATAATGGTATCAACTTGGAGAAGACCATCTACCAATGTATATTCAAACAACATAACTTCAACTATCTACCGACAGCTCAACTTCCAAAATTTTAAAGGAAGACTCAAACATAAATGAACTGCACAAAAGACTTCATCACTACTATTTCCACAGTTAAATTCCAAGACCATTTAAAACTCGAAGTCCTTTCAAGAGTTTCGAAAGAGAATACTAAAACCAAACAACAAAGTTTTAAGTCAAACTTTCCTTCTATTTCCCTCACGAGTTCAAACTGAAACCATTAATCAAAATACCATAACTTACTCAGCTCCCATCGATTTTAAGGTTCGAAGCAGTGGAGATTAGTATAGAAATAGAGAAAGTTATTCCTTCACGGTTTTATATAATTTTAGAGTACAAAATACAGACAATTCCATAAACCTCCTTCACCCATTAACCCTTTTTTAACACAAGTTTGAGTTCATACTGCAGATCAAAGTATACAAATACAGTCCCAAAAGGAGTATTTAAACTTCTACAAAACAAGATATGACATAGGAGAGTATTCTTCTACCTTCTAAAAACAATCAAAGACATTCAGTTTGAACAATGTAGGTTTACACAAGACATGTCAAAACACGATACCCATTCCTTGCTTCCATACAAGTTCGAACTTATCCATCACATAGAAAAGTATCTATTCACATGGATATGCATAGAAGCTACAATAATTTGTCAAAACAGAGAATCAACAAAAAGAGGATGAAGTTATTGTTATCTACCGACCAAAAAAACCCCATTGCTACTTTATCAACATCATAACTATAAACCATTCAGGCGCATGTCGAATCACACAAGTTCAACTTGACTCATTCACAAAGAGTTTCATGGCGTGATTTACCATTAACCCACTCAAGGAGACAGCCCATTGACAATATTTTAAAGCAAAGATTCTCCAATAAGAAAAATACAGAAAATTATTCAAGAAAGAATCCAAATATCCATCACAAACAACTACCCATTTGTTTTACAAGAGAAAATTTATTTTAATGAAACATTTAGAGAAAAGAAATCAATCTTAATGGATAGAGCCTATCATGCCTGATAGTGCTTTTGTCGGTTTGAAGAAGATTTCCAGCCGAGCCTCCAAAACTTCTTCTTCTCCAAATGAGATCAACAACCAAATACCTCTTTCTCAATTGTCTCATATACTTCCCTTGAATTGAAAATAGACCAAGGGAATAAAAATAGCCACAAATTGAAAATAGAACTACTGGTTCAAAGAACTAGATAGCTCCATGCAGAGCAAAAATCGGAAAGCATGAATGACCAAACAACCTCCAAAAATCCACCCGCATGGTTTCCAAGGCGGTTTGCTCACCAAAAACGAGGTTCATAAATGCCATTAATTCCCAAAATCCCGCCTATCTCTCCATGCCACCGCCATCCAAAATTGGTGAATCCTAATTCAACTTCTACATGCATTACTAAATTTTAGAGTACGAATACGAGACAATTCCATAAACCTCCTTCACCCATTAACCCTTTGTTTTAACACAAGTTTGAGTTCATACTGCAGATCAAAGTATACAAATACAGTCCCGAAAAGGAGTATTTAAACTTCTACAAAACAAGATATGACATAGGAGAGTATTCTTCTACCTTCCAAAAACAATCAAAGACATTCAGTTTGAATAATGCAGGGTTTACACTTTGTGCAGTCAAAACATGATACCCATTCCTTGTTTCCATACAAGTTCAAACTTATCCATCACATATCAAAGTATATATTCACATGAATATGCACAGAATCTACAATAATTTGTCAAAACAGAGAATCAATAGAAGAGGATGAAGTTATTTTTATCTACCAATCAAAACAAAAACCCCGTGCTTCTTTATCAACATCATAACTATAAACCATTATGGGAAGACAAGTTGAATTACACAAGTTCAACTTGACTCATTCACAAATATTTTCATGGCATGATTTACCATTACCCACTCAGGGAGACAACCCATTTACAATATTTTTAAGCAAAGATTCTCCAATCAGAAAAATACAGAAAATTATTCAAGCAAGAATCCAAATATCCATCACAAAAAACTACCCATTTGTTTTACAAGAGCAAAGTTATTTTAATGAAGCATTTATAGAAAAAAAAGCAATCTTAATGGATAGAGCCTATCATTCCTGATAGTGCTTTTATCGGTTCGAAGAAGATTTCCAGCCGAGCCTCCAAAAATTTTCTTCTCCAAACGAGATCAACAACCAAATACCTCTTTCTCAATTGTCTCATATAATTCCCTTGAATTGAAAATAGACCAAGGAATCAAAAATAGCCACAAATTGAAAATAGAACTACTGGTTCGAAGAACTAGATAGCTCCATGCAGAGCAAAAATCGGAAAGCATGAATGACCAAACAACCTCCAACAAATCCACCCGCATGGTTTCCAAGGTGGTTTTCTCACCAAAAACGAGGTTCATAAATGCCATTAATTCCCAAACTCTCGCCTATCTCTCCATGCCACCGCCATCCAAAATTGGTGAATCCTAATTCAAATTCTACATGCATTACTAAATTTTAGTGATGACTCCATGTAGACTTCCACTAATTTACATGCCTCTGCCTAAACTGGCAGTACGCTATCCATTTATTTCAAAAATCAAATCAAATTAATAACTTAGGAACCGTTGCCAAGCTTCCAACTTGCCATATGACCCTTAGGTCCCCTTCCAATACTTCATTAGTTTAGGATAGATACCATTAGCTTAGAATATGACCATAGGATAGTTTAGAAGTATTTACCATAGGTTTACAAACATTACAATAGGTAAATTTCCATCCTAGGATAGGTCATACTTCACAACAATTTAGTATTAGGTATTAGGTTAGAAATAGACCTAGCATCACCTTAGGTTATTCCCCACATCCCAACTTAGAACATGCAACTTAGGATAGGATGTTATCCCAAATAAAGTAGACATAGATAAAAAATAGGTACATTTACCTTAGTTTAGAATCCCGTTAGGATAGATCTCATAGGTCTAGGACTTAGATTTTTCCTCAATAGTCTTGAAGTAGGCCTCGTTCCACTTAATGTCATTAAGCATCCTGAAGAGATCAATCAAAAATATCTGAGCACATAACATACAATAGAATGTAGGCATGATCTTTCAAGAAGATAAAAGAATTTGTAAACATACAAGAGTTCAGTCCATTATGTCCTCCAACCTCTGAATGTCATTTTACCATTCAAATCAGGTAAGAAGATTTAAAACATACCTTGGATCAATGGAATTGATCCAAGGATTTGTTAATAAAAAGAGATAAGTTTGCAAACATCATTACCAGATTACAACTTATCTATCAGAAGCAAAAATGGATTCTTTACAAGAAACAACATTTCAGCCTAATGAATCCAAGAGCGAAATGACTTATCCATGGCAAGCGTGATTTCCAAAAATCAAAGGAACACACCTTATCAAGAAAAATCACATGTCAACGCTTGCAATGCAAAAGAGGAAAGATAACAATTTGTCAAAGGTGTTACACTTGTAAGAGAGGCGGTTCTCTCGTATGATATGATTTTTGTATTTTTTCATTCTTTTAATCAAAGAAAAAAAAAGGGCAGAAAATTTTAGAAATGGAAAACATGGAGGGAAAGGAAGAATGAATGCAAAAGAAGAAGGGTAGATTTCAAGCAGAGAGTTGCATCAAGGGAGAAATTCCTATCAAATAAAAAGGAATATAATGAGTGTAAAATCTGAGAAGTAAAAAGTCTTCATCTCCCTTAGGGTATGTTGATATGGCACAAAGTCTGATTCACCTAGGCATCATTCATACTATGAAGGATCAGCAACATTAATAATTCAATCACAAGCAGTTTAACAGATTTTGTAATTGGAAATCATTAACACAACAATATAAAAAACATTGTATTGATTTGTGTACACAAAGTTACAACCACATATGCAGATAGAAAAGCCTCTCTCAGAACATGGAAATGAAAGATTCTGAGATAGATCCCTAATACAATCATGATGAAGCCTTATATAGGCATCTTTCTCCAAGAAGTAGTTATGAAACTACCTGACTAACTCTTAACCCCAATCTCAACCTCAAGTTGACTCAACTTGAGTTACATATCACATTACAATTTATAGATATATAATATTTAATTAATTTGGTAAACAAATTAATTAAATACATTTCAATTTGGTGATCACTTAGATGAGGATTAAATTTATGCTTCATGTCATCCCATCACCTACGGTTGGAGAGAATGATGTCCATGCCTTTTAATTTCACTTTCAATTACCATTAAACTGCCATTCTAAACCGAGTTTTTTTCTATTAAATTATCTAGAAAATATGCATCAATTCTTGATTTTATTAGTTGTTATAAATAGATCACAAAGCAATGGTTCCAACAAGTTTTTTTTTGTGATTTTGTTGAGAATTTCTGAGATATGGCCACCCGAGTGATCGTAGCTCTCTTTGGGATTGACAAGTTTACCCGATCTTCACAGACCACTTGTGTCATTAATTTCTACCTAGCCCACATAGCCTTTCCAAATCTATGTTTTATCTTGGGCCATGGGGGCCATTGACCCTGTCATATCCCCATCACTCCCTTTCACCATTTTAGCTCTTCACCGCACCAATGTCCCGTGGGCTTTTTGGGACATAATTTTCCACTTTACCCACACATAATGGAAATAGGATGTTTTGGACATTTGTGTCCCGTAAGGCTCAAGTTCATTTGGGTCACCCGGGACCTGATTCCCCGCATTTTCCACTTAACTCCTTAATTAGTAGTTTCGGACATTTTGGCCCACGACACACAACTCATTTTGGGCCACTCGAGTCATCTACATCCAACATACCTATAATGCACTCTTTCTACATGAACATCTCTATGGGTAAGCTCAACTTCTAAAAATAATTTTCAATCTAGAAGTGAAAACTTGGTCTGTAGGATTGAGATTAGTCTCACTTGCAAAATACGATCTTGATGAATTTGTTGTTGTGACTATCTCGGGGATCTTGAATCGTGTTATTTGTCACTGTACGAGCTTGGGCTTACATATTTTATTTTGACCTCACGCTCTTTCCTTTGCCGATACTTTTCTTTCAAAATGACTCACCATGCCTCCTCTACACCACATAGATCCCTTTCCATTTTCATGTTGCTCGGTTCTAATAGCCCTAACTTGGCATCCCACACTTGATCATTATTGTAGCTACAACAAGCTTGAGTTAGGACTCACCTCTTTCAACATTGTGTCCATTATTGCACCTTCGAATTTGATATAATAGTTCTCCTGTTGCTTGAGCCATTTCTCTTAAACCAAGTTCAATTTAATCATTGTGCATGAGTCGGTTTGGATGTATTTTCCATGATATGATTTTACTTGAATGGGCCTTCAAATCACCATTGCATAGTCTATAGAACCTCTGTAATATTAGCTTGGTTCACAAATGGATGGGTTTAACCCTTATCTCACGAATCATGGTGCTTCGTATGATGTGAAACATGCATAGACCAGGAAGGTTAAACCATCTAATTATTTCCTCCTGTGAGCTCACCTTCTATTCAATTACCATTTCATACAAATTTCGATCTAGCAAAAATTTGCTCCTTTTGTTGAATGTTCACTCATTTGCTTGAGTTTTTGGTCTCCCTTTCGCCGAGCCAACCCAACTCACTTGGCTTCACGAGAATGTCTTGATGCCACTAAAATGCCTCTATGAACTTGTTGAACCTTCATACTCTATTTTTTTTGTCACCGTAGGGACCTCGAGTTTATCCATCTTGATGGGCTTCACATCTAACTTGATTTCATATGGAATCCACTTCTCATACAAAGCTCAACTTTCTTATATGAGGCTCATCACACATCATGTGAACTTTGCTCCATGGTACCAGCTTGGGTGCTTCACTTCCCTCTCTTCCATGGAGAGCTCGTTTGTTTTCAAATGTTTCAACTCGCTCGCTTTAATTGACAACTTTATTGCTCACTTTACTTGACAACTTTATTGTCTCAAGGAATAACTCACCCTACATTTCTTGAAATGGATTGGTGTATAATATAATAGCTTGGCCATTTAATGTAGCTTCTCCTTAACATGAAACTAATTTGGTTATTACAAGAATAGCTTAGAGGTGTTTTTGGAGAAATATTCTTGATTTTTCAATTTTACTTGAAGGTAGGCCTCTTGGAATATGCGCAACACAGTATCTAACCCTTAAATTTTAAAAGTTTAAAAAAATTACACTATTCTAGAATGGGTGACAACATTATCCAAGGAGATAATAAGGGCATCTTGCATTACCTCCGATGCTACATTTTCCTCTTTACCTTGCTCTTCCAGGTACATTCTCTCTTTTTTTCCTTGAACCAACAATCCTTCTTTGTATGTCTTTTCTTTCCACAATTTCAGCAGGTTATTCCTCTACCTCTAGATTTAGATATGCCACTCTTAGAATTTTATTTCCCATTACTCTTGCTCTTGGATCTCTCCTTTTGCCTTCCTCTTCTTTCTACATTCAAAGCATTCCCAGATGATGATTCTCCTGAACTTTTCCTGTGTATTTCTTCATTTAGAATTATACCAATCACATCATCAAACTTCAAAATATTAGTAGCAGATGTTGTATTACTAACAACCATTACCAAATTATCCCAACTATCTGGAAAAGAACACAAGAATAACAATGCTTTCACTTCATCCTCAAAAGGGATATTAACTGATTTTAATTGATTTACAATAGAACAGAAATCATTCAAATGATTAGACATAGATCCACCTTCTTGAATTTTAGAATTAAACAATTTCTTCATCAAATAAACTTTATTCAATGCACTTGGTTTTTCATATAAATTAGCTAAATCTTTCATTAATTCTACCGTGGTTGATGCTTCTATTATATTCGGCCACAAATGTTGTCAGGCTCAATCTTATAGATCCTAGATCCTTTCTATCAAGAATCTTCCATTCTTCATCAGTCATCTTTGTAGGCCTTGCCTTCTCATCCAACGGTAAATATAGATCTCTCTGATATAGATAATCCTCCACCTGCATCTTCCATAGCTGATAATTATAGCCTTCAAATTTCTCTACTTTGTATTTACTATCTTCTGCCATTGTTGTGCTCCCACTCAATCAGAAATCCCTGTGAGTAAATCTATCAACACACACAACCCTCAAACAAAGCTCTGATACCAGTTGTTGGGGTTAGACCAAACTGGTTGTACAAATATATATCAGATTAAAGCATACAAACAATAAACATGGAAATAACCAACAAAAGAAAATACACAAGATATAATGTGGTTCACCCAGTGTGGGCTACGTCCACCAAGAAACAACCAATATATTATTCTAGAGGTTGTACAATTGAAGATCTAGTAATCTTCCACACCTTACACGATGTACAATAATTTTCCTCTCACAAGCTTCTCTAAGCTCTCACCAATAATTCCTTCTTACAATTCTCTCAATCTAACCTCTAACCCTAGTTTCCTAGCTTATATAAGCCTATACAAACTTAGGGCACTTTAGCCATTCATTTACAACCATTAGATCAAATTTATAACAAAGATTAGATCTAATTCCCGTGACTTAAATATAAACAATCACGCATAGGTAACCGATGTCGGTTAGTCTACTAGGTGACCGATGTCGATCCAACCAGCTAATACTGTTACTTGTGTAAACCTGTGAGTTGTAAATAAGCTCCTTTATGAATCAATTCAGCTCCACTCTTCAAATATAGCACTTCAACATGAGTTTTGACTATAATTATCTAGTTGGAGACAAATCCAATGCTATATATTTTATCCTCACATGCATAAGTCGACATCTATTCAAAATGTAAATAGAACCTCCTAATAATAATAAGACTATTATTAACATGCATGATGTTATAATTGGTTTGTTTGACTTTGGTAAGGCATGCATTATTTACCACTTCCCATGTTGTAAAAGGTATAGTATTTTAAAAATTATAAAATCCCACCTATGTGGTCATCAAAGTGAGCATGATCGGTGTTCTTAAAAAAACATAAACCGGTTAAAGTAACCATGATTAGATCATACCCATGGTTGACCTATTCCCAATTAGGATTGAAACCTAAAAATCATTTCAATTTTGCATTACAAATCTGAAGTTTTGTGGAGGGGGAAATTATGCCAAAAAAATTCTGGTTGTCATGGTTTTAGTTTTCTGTGCTATGTTATATTCTACTTGGTTGCCATTCCCCTTTATTTGAGCTCGTTACGTGTTTGTATTTCACTAGATTGGAAATAATTTTCCTTTCTTGGTCACATGGGTTTCATTTACACATCTAGGAATTGTTGTTTTGTTGGGGTCAAGCTTTGCAACCTTGAGCCAACTCGGATCTATGATGGTTTCAATTTTAGCTCTTCATTTTGCTACTTGGTCACAATGGGCTTGACGAGTTATCTTTTTTTTAAAACTCGGCTTAGATCTAGCTCATGGATCAGCTTGGTCACCATGATTATAGTTCTATGTGTATGTTCAAATCGCTATGGTCACTTTTGGTTTAGCAGACCAACTCGGCCATAGCCGGTGAGGGCCTATCCGTGTTGGGTTTTGATTCAAGCATTTGCATTAAGTTGTGCATATTATTAGAGCTCTTCATTTCTCTAGGGCTCGCGTTCTTTTGATCAAATTTTCATTTGATTCACCTTTGCCATGATTCTCACTTAGCTCAAAGTCATGCTCCTCCTTATCTTGGTTTGGTTTTGGTGTAGCTCGGTGTTTGATCTAGTTCATTTATATTGAGGTCCATATTATCGGTATGAATTTCTAGCTTACTTGTGCTCAAGTTTGAAAGGTAATATTTTCCTTGTTGCCTCTATTTTTTTGAACTCAAGATTTTTTTGGTTGAAATCTATATTGGAGCTCGTCATTTTTCCTTACATGCTTGAGTTGAGCTCTCCATTTTTGTTGAATGTATCTCATACCTTTATTTTCTTATAGCTTGGTGTGCATTGGATCTTGTCTCCATTATGACCTTGAGGGTTCAGCCAAGATATCCATCTAGGAACATAGATTTGATCCAACTTGCTTAGTTTCTATTTAGCTCACCATTTTTTAAGCTCTATTTTTCTTTCCTCGAGAAGAGATTATTGTTTGTTGAGGAGATCGGTTATTTTTTTATTACCTCCTTTGAGCTCGGTTTTTTGAGCCATCTCAAGCTCTCGCTTGTATCCTCTTATCTTGTGTTATTTTAAGGTAAGAAATGTTTTACATTTCCAGCTCTAGCTTCTTGGATTTTGAGAAAATTGGGGTAAAAACATGGATTGGTTTTCTATTTTGACTGAAAATATATCTATTAAACTTTACATTGTACCCTTTCTTGATAACTAATTTTACAATTCTTCACATCTTCTATTACAAAATGTATAAGAAATCATTTCTTAGCCTACTAGAAATCAGTACTTTGTAAGATAAAAGGATGCTATCTTTGGATCTAATCTTTATCTCATTATGTGCATTCTAGAAAATTTGTATGATTAATTTTTTCATTTTTATACCAAACTATGGTTTTCATTGTTATGGCCTTATGTGATTTGACTCTAAAATTTGTCTTCATTCTTTATTTGATGAAGATTTTTGAGGTTTTTGGAAGAAAACACAGTCATATTCTTATGTTGATAGCTGCAAATTTTTGACATTTATTTGCACACCCGAAATGCATATTTGATTTGAAGACTTGATGGAAAACTTACAATTTGGAAAATACAGACTTCTGCACACAAGTAACATGCATGTATTTTTTGGAAATCATGTATTGTTAGAACCTTGTTTTTTAAAAATGGACAAATTGTACCCTCACATCTATATTCTGAAAATGAAAAAATGCATGAAAACACTACAATTTATGGAAAAATGTAATATAAAAATATGCATTTTGTTTATCATGCTTTGCACTCAGTTCTTTTCATTTTTCAATATATGATGCCTATGACACTCTTTCATCTCTGCAATACTTATTAATAACGAAGAATGTATATACATTTGAAGATGAGAATATAAAAGCAAGGAACCCTGAGCTCTAACATTATTTTCCTTTTCTTCTTTGAGGAACAATGGAGCAACTTCATGGAGTCATCCGGAGTAGCAACTTCAAAGAAGGGGATTTATCTCTTAGGAAATGGTGGGTCACCTTTTATTCCTTTCACTTTTATTTGCAAATTTATCTACACTCTTTTTATTAGATAGTCATATCCCATAGCTTGTGTGGGGAAACTTGTACAATTTCCTTATGAATATACACAATTGTTTTATGCAATGAGTTGTTTGTTGCTTCCTTTACATTGTTTTCATTTGCATAAATCGAGTGAACATATACAAACATAATTTATTACACAATTGTATATAATCATAAGGAATTTGATAATAAATAACCTGTACCTTTTCTGGTTATTTGAAACCAAGAATGAATGAATGAACACCTCAAACAACTATTCTTCCATACTTAACATTTTGAAAACTGCAACTTTCTTCCTCGTTGTTCCAAAGCATACTAATTTCTAATATATGATGCCCTTACCATCTACATCAATACCTTGCAATAAGTAATGAATTGTTAATACATGATCCTAGCGAATACGAAAAGTGGAATGGCATCCTATTTGGGGAAAGGGCATCCTAGAACCACATTACTAGCTACTAATTTCTTCATTTAATCATCCACTTTGAAAATGAGTAACCTAATTTTTTTTTGAGCCCCTCTTCTATGATGATAAAAATGGTCAACATCTTTGGCGATTTGCTTTGGACTAATTTCTTGCTAATCAATAATAACCATCTGATTTGATCTCTTTTATCCATGCAAAACAATCTAAAACCTTCATACAAGTTAGACCAAGCATGCCCAAGGCCAAAAATATATGATAAATACTAAAAATCCTCCGCCTTAACTAAAAACAATACTAACAATATGTGTAAAAATGCACTTGGAGGAAATATACAAATCCTATAAGGCTAGCGAAGAAGAAGGAAACCACTTATGAAAACAAAAACAAAAAGATGTGTTGAAAACACTTTGAGGAAAACATGTAAACTATATACAATGTCAACTTATCTTTTTTAGAAACAATGCTTCATATGAATCTCATTGATTAGGATTGGAATCTCTTCACCATTTGTTCTTGCAATTTAGAAGGAATTATGAGGTTGGAAACTGATAATCATGTAACTTCCACTCCACAAAGAATCAAACTTTGTATTACCACCTGGTTTGGCTCTATCCTCATCCCTCTTCAACACTAGATCACCTTCATTAAACCTCCTTAAATTGGCTTTCTTATCAAAATTCATTTTCGCATGTGTTTGATTGAGCTCCATGGACCTCATTACTTGATTTCTCAATTCTTAAAGTTCCATAAGATGGGCATATCTCAATTCCATTGGTTCATTGTCCATCAACTCAACTTGGTACATCAATTCCATGGATAGAAGCTCGAGTGAAATAGGAAACTTGACTTCAATATCATACAAAATCTTGAATGGAGAGTTAGAAATGGACCTCTTGTGAGTGATCCTATCAGCCCATAGGGATGATTTCAATTTGGTATGCCAAGTTCTTTGGTTCTCATCAATAGTCCTCCTAATAATCCTTAAAATATTCTTATTAGTGGATTCAGCAAGGCCATTGCCTTATGGATAATAATTAGAATAAGTACTTGAGAAAAACCTTTTTTACAGCCCATTTAGAAATATTTCTGCCTAAAAATCCTTAGCATTATCTGAAATAATGGTTGAGGGGACACCAAACCTAGTTATCAAACCTTCATAGAAATACAAAATAGTTGTTTCATTTGCTTCCTTCAATGCCACCACTTCATTCCACAATGTAAATTAATTAGTTGTAGTGAGAATCCATCTATGACCCAAACTTGAAGGTGGGTTAATGAGGCCTATAAAGTCCAAACCCCATTAGACAAAGGGTTGGTCCACTTTGAAATTAGGCTTGAGGGGAAAGGAAGTAAGCTTCTCTTTA
The DNA here is from genome assembly GCA_018340775.1 of Taxus wallichiana var. yunnanensis. NCBI lineage: Eukaryota > Viridiplantae > Streptophyta > Pinopsida > Cupressales > Taxaceae > Taxus > Taxus wallichiana. The sequence goes on from CM031239.1 coordinate 290,156,157, forward strand.
CCTGTGAAAAATGAAAAATTTTGACACTTCCTTACCCAAGCATGAAAGTCCTTGAAAATACTTGGCTAAAATCATCCACCTCTCATGATCTTAAGGTCTATTGTTTTCTAGAATAGTACCCTCCAATTTTCCATCATGAAACTATTCAAGTATATTTTCAACTTGGCTTGGTTGAGTGCATCTCAATAGTATATAGTTTAGATCCTTTTTAAATAAAACACCATTAACTAGTAAGAAAGGAACATAAATCAATATTAAATATATCCTTTTAGATATGTTTAATTTTGGTGGATACATACCATATTGAAGGTACATTTCCATGTCATGAAGCCAACTTGAAGTTTGTTTATTTTCTACTTCATTTGGCTCATTTTTTAGAAATAGGACAACTTCTTTGTTCTCTTACAAATCTTGAGCCAAATGCTCATATAAACCCTTTCCTATTATCAACTTTATAACTTTAATCTTGATTTCATACTCCATAACTCTTGTTATCCAACCTACTCTTTTTTCATTTATATCCTTTTTCAATAAAAATTCCTTAATGATAAGGTGAGCAACCATTAGGTAAATTCTATTGTTAAAGAGTAAATTCCTAATTTTTTTGAGAGATCTAACAATATAAATAACATGCTTTTCAACAAATTAATACCTTGTTTCATACTCCAATAAGCTTTGACTGAAAAATGATATTGGATGCTCCAAACCATCTTTATTGTGTTGAGTCAACATTCATGATATTGTATCAACATTAGCATAAGCATACAACATGAAATCTTTTGAAAAATCGGGATTGATAAGCATAGGATTTGAAGCTATAGCTTGCTTAATGACCTCAAACTTGTTTAATCCTTCTTTATTCCATGTAAAATTTTGATTTTTCTTTAGCATATTGGTTAGTGGCCTTGATAATGAATTAAAATCAGCAATACACCTTCTTATGAAATTGAATTTTCCAAGAAATATTTACACTTCTTTCTTATGTTTTTATAAGGATAATTCCAAAATAGAACTTGCCTAAGAAACTTGAAATGACATGACTAAGAAACTTGCCTTCATGAACAAAAAAAACACACTTATTTTGATTGAGTGACACCCCATATTATCTACATAGTTCAAATACTTATTTGAGTTGAGATAAAAGATCACTTGTAAGCTTGGAAAAAATTGTTATGTCAACCAAATAAAGAAGAACAAACTTATTGATAATACCTTGAAATGTCATATTCATGGCTCTTTGAAATGTTTCACTTGTATTGGATAATCCGAATGACATTTTATTGTATGCATAAGTGCCCCATTTGGTTGTGAATGTTTTTTTGTATTGATCTTCTTCCTTGACAAGTATTTGGTTGTAACCACAATATCTGTCAAGACAAGAATACCTTTCCAAACCAACAACTAGCTGAAGTATTTATTCTATGGATGGAAAAGGATAGTGATCCTTAAGTAAAGCCTTATTCAAATAAAAAAAATCCACACATAATTTGATTTTACCATTATTTTTCCTTACCAACACAAGATTGGCCACCCAAGTAGAATGCTTCATGGGAAAGATGATGGACTATTCAATCATTTTTCAAGTTATTTCCTCATCAATTGTTCTAAATTTGGGTTGAATGGTATTTTTTTTCCTTAATAGTTTTGTATTAGGTTCCAATTCAATGGTGTGTTGGGCCAATGAGGGATCAAAACCATTCAAATCATTGTAATTCCATGAAAACACATCAACATAATCTCTACATAACTCAATAAATGCATCCTTTTCTTATTTGGAACATACCTTACGAAGACTAAGGTTTTTTCCATCAAGGATATAAACACTTTCATGTTGATCTTTGCTAGTAGTTAGAACATCTCTATCTTGTTTCATTTCATCATTCTCTCCAAAAATTCTTCCAAGAGTTACAAGACCTTTAGGAATATTATTTATCTTAAGTTACACAATATGATCTTCATACTTGTGTTGAAGCTTTCTTTGATTTTGTGAAGAAAATTCATATTCTTCTTGCAAGAATCTCACTATATAAGCATCATCATCAAAAACTTTCATATGTGAGTTGTTATCCGGGATGGATGGACTCACCAAAATTCAAATATGAGGCTGAAATTTATCATTTCTAATATCTGCAGTATATCAAATTGAGATCTAATAGTTTCAAGTCTATCAACATGCTTATTTTTTATCTCTAGGAATGGTTTGGATGTTAAATGCAAGAAAATATTCAATCATATCCCAAACTATATGTATGTATGTCTTCATTAATGGATTTTTGCAAGCATTAGAGTCTCTTACCTAATGTATAACCATATCTCTATCACCATAGACCTGTAAATTTTGTATTCCTATTTTCCTTGCCCACTCTAGGCCTTGAATGAGTGCCTATTATACTAAAAAAATTTTAGAATAACCAAACTAAAACTTAACAGCTGAAAAATACCTTTGGTTAGTGGGTGAAAGCAACATAAGACCAAATATTATCTTCAAGATGATTTCCCTTCTCCATGGCTGGAATTTCAACATTTTCTTCATTAATGCAATAAATGCAAATGCCTTTTTCCTTAATAACTCTATAAGGATCATGCTCATACTCTTCATTTTTCCTTTCATCCTTAAAAAAATCAGGAATACCTTCTAATGTATGAATATTTTCACATTCAATATCTTCTAGTTACTCATCATAGATAACATAATTTGCATTTACCATACTAGGTGTATGAGGCTCAATATGAAAATTAGACAAAGGCTCAAAGTTGATTGTCAATTTGTTCCATACCTAGTTCTAAAAAAAAGATAATACCAATCAATTGAAAGATAATCTCCAATCATAGAGGTGAAGTCTCTTCAAATACACATGGCAAAATAAGGAGGCAAGTCCACCACCATCACATCCTGAAAAATTTTTACATCTGGGAAAGTATGTAAGGTGAGTTTCAAGTTCTTAATAATTCATATTTTCTTGGTTGGAGAACCATCTAGCTGCAACACACCTTTAGAACTTGGTTCATAATTCAATCCCAACTTACCCAACCATTTTAGGCATCATAATTCTACTTTCCCTACTATCTACCATGCAAACAGTATACCAATAAATCACCTATTATTGAGGAAAGATAAAAAGGAGGTGGTCTAATCAGTTTTACCTCACCAACAACAACCTTTTCTTCCTTGGTTTCTTGTTATTTTGGATGTTTAACTTGCTGGTCTCCATTTGTCAAAACAATATTAGCTATACTTGCTTTACCTTCTGTTGGTTTTGATGAAATTTTAAGACCTAAGTGAGAATCTACAAGTGACTCTTCCGCATACCCGACCTCTCGAGGTCATGCCGAGACAAATGGTGGGGGGGGTAGAATATGCGTTGATTCGATAAACTAGTTAGGCAGTCTAATGTCTTCGACACGCACTAGTGGAATTTGTGAATCTAAGGCAAAGAAGGCCCTTCTAACTTGGACTGGTGTGATAGATCGATCGGCAAGGATGACTGCTCGAAGGCTCCAATCAATATCGAGCTCTGGTGATTCGATCTATGGGTTGTGGAATACGTGGAAAATGACCTGGGATAGTTTCGTGTATGTCTCCAGATAAGGTCATAGGGTGGATGGTGAAAACAATTGACTTTACGGATGATTTTCTGGCCTAGTCCAGAATTCTCTAGCTTCGTTAGCCGCTATATCTAGTAAGGACAATTGTTCGATGATGATGGGTGGAATTGGAGTGGATTGGAATACTAGTGTGCGTAAGCCAGCGTCTATATCTGATTGACTTATGGATTCGTTGGGTTGTGAGATCTATGGGTCACAACCATGGACTCTTGGATGTTGCGGTCCTGTTATGGTCATACGCGAAATCAAGTTCTAATCCCTAGTATCCAGTAATCGTATGCTTTCTCAGCTTCTATGTTTAGGACCAACAACTGTGTGATTTTCTCATAATATCTCACAGGCGTTCGTGCAACCTGGATCCTTAGACTGGTATCTATATCTGTGAGAGTGTCTCCTGCACCTGGGTGTGGGACCAAAGGATCACAACCAAAGGTTTGTTCTCTTTCGAACCCTTCTACAGTCATGTGAGTGTTTACCTAGGGCAATCTGTAATTTGGTTGGTTTGACCAAAACGTGTGTGCTTGGTCGTCTTCTATGTTTAACCCTCTCAACTGAGAACTGATCAGTTGTAAATCTGTTGTTGTTCGGAATACTTGTATTCTGAGATTTTGGTCTATGTCAACTATTGCTGTGACGAGGTTTGGTTGAGGCACGATTGGCTCAAATATATATTCCCTGGGCTCCTGAGGTCCCGTGATTGTCATACAAAAAATAAATGTAAATCTAATCAGTAACTTAAGTAAACTCTAACTACGTGGAATAAACCTAAAACATAAATAAGTTCTATTCTTCTAAGAAACCTTTCAAGAATATAATGAAAGCAAGCTATTTAAATGTATCTAGGAATAACAACTAAACAATAATTTAAAACAGACAAAATAACCGAGTGTAGTTATCAGCCTGTGCAATTTGTAGATTTATTCTAAATAAAATAGCTCATCTAATCTATCTGCAAGATTCTCGATCCTACCTCAGAAGTGAGGAGTGAATCATAGTTTCTCAGAAACTATCAATCCTCACAGCTTCCCTGGCAATATCGAGAATAGAATTCACTGAAATGAAGCAATTATCTACTCTATTTGATATGATTCTAACTAGAACTTTGAAAGTTAAAACCTGGATTCCGCAGAAATGGTGGCGAATCCGATGGTGTGTGTGATCTTGTCCCCTCAAGATGATCTCCTCGCTTCTTTCGTGTTCACGTGATCCGTAAAAGCGTGTAATACTAGCATCGATAGGAGTAGATATTGGGACAAGGACAACTTAGAATGCAGACCGAAAATGCGAGTAGGAGAGGGACAACGCAAGAGTACAGAGCTTGGCTTATGCGATTCCTAGCGGGATTTTACTGCAAGTCATGCAATATGAAGTGACCAGAACCTGAAACTATCCTGTTTGAAGAGCAAAACCTGCAACTTTAATGGCTTCCTAAGCTATTCTATTCCAATGGATTGGATAAAACAACAACACTGTTTGCACAAGCTGGATATGTGGCTTACCAACAGCTGGACAATGCTAATGAGCATGCAAATGAACTAAAACAAGTATTCTAAGCAAAATAATAGCTAAATCTAATGCAAAGAGAAATTCAGAGACAAACTTCAGACCGGATTGGGTGAAATAACAGCACTGCCTACACAAGATGGGTATGTGGCTTACCAACAGCTGAACAATACTAACTAAACATGCAAGTGAATTGAAACTATGGCTTCTAAACAAGATAACAAGCTAACTACTAAAAATGAGGAGATGAGAGCAAAAGATCAGTCCCTTTTGTTTGAGCACAAGCCATGCATTTATAGGAATTCAATCACCCAAAGATCAAAACCAAACTGAACTCCTAAACAATAAACAAAGGAAAAACACTATTCCAGGGGACCAAAAACATAAATGCATGCTCAAGTCGGCAAGGAAAGCTGGTGAAACGTGATATTTCACGCGAGTCACGTCAAAAGAACGTTATGAAAATGCAAAAGAACCGCCACCGCTGGGCACTGAAAGGCGCGGTTAGAGACCGCCGCCCGATGCAGGCGGGCGGGCACAGACCGCCGCCGCAGGGCGGCGGTTTCACATCACTAAGATCAAAAGGGGCAAGAAAAAAGAGGGAAAAGGGGAAAATAAAGCACGCAGGGGCTAAGCGGGGCATGCGGGATGTTAACACATACTCCGAGGGATTTTCTGGATCCCGAACACCTTGCGAAGAGACCTGTATCATCATTGGGGCACTTATTACACTGCTCCGCAAAGACAAGACTTACAATTTTGGGTACGTATATTTCCTCGAGAAGCGTTTTAGCCATGAAGAGGCATAAAACGGTGGGTCCGAGTATGGCAGTCCCGAAATGGGAAGTTAGAAGTTATACCTTACACGTCCGTGTGTTGAAATTACGCCATCCAAAATTCCCGCTACCTGCAAAATGAAAAGAGGATTCAAGTGCAGATAGATACAATAACTTGGAAAATAAATGCTAAAATAATAGGGAATGAGAATGTACCATTCGCGCGGGGATAGGGACTTACCTCCATCAGCGCTCCAAACCTGCGAAAAAGTCTTTTAAAACGAATCAGGGTGCTATATATATGAAAGTGGGCCCATTTTCCTATTCATTTGCATGAGTTGATTTGATTGATTTTGAGCTCTGGGACCCACGGTGACGGTTTCTTGCGTGAGTAGAGTCAAAACGTCCGCAGCGAGATCGTGATCATGCCTCCACGTGCGGAACACCGCCCTGCTAGATCACAGGTTGGTTTTCTTCAATTTTGTGTTTTTCCCCTTTAAATTTGAAATGCTAAATTTTTCGTAATGGGGGTTATTTTTGAAAATATTAGGTTCAAAAGGTCCACCTAGGGGGGGCGCCTACTGGGTAGGCTCCATTTTTAGGTCAAATGGTCATTTTTTGCTAGTTTTAGGCTTTTTAAGATTAAAAACCCGCGTGGGTTTTCGGACCACGACCGCCGCCCTGGCCAGTGCGGCGCACGACCGCCGCCTGCTTCAGTGGCGGCAAGCGTTACATGACCGCCGCCCTTAAGGCGGCGGTTACAAAAAACCGCCTCCTCGCTCAGTGGCGGTTTTGCATGCACGTAATGCAAAAGAACTTATATTTGAGATTGTGTTTGTATTTTTTTGCACTTCTACACGTTTTTATGACCTTCTTGGTATTGTTCAGATATTAACTTGCTCTGTTTTGTGTGTTTTTGGGTGTATGCAGGTGAGAGAGGAGTATATTAGATGGAGCAGAGAGAGAGAGAGTGATCGGGCTCTCGGGTACTGATGCCCTCTCACAGGACGAGGAGGACACACTTCAGAGGGCTGGTATACTACGTATATCGCGTGTGCCTCATGTTGCACCATCTAGTCACATCCTTTGTGACTTATTCTCTTATTGGGATGCAGATCGGAACACCTTCCGACTGCCAGGGGTCCGTGGTGAGTGGACCATCACACTCGAGGATGTCTACCGTATTTTGGGGGTCCCGATCATCGGGAGGAGACTTACATTGAGAGACAACAGCTCACAGGCACAGATTGCACAGTGGGCAGCATATATGGGAGATGCAGTTATCTCCACGGGGTCGAAGAAGGGAGTGAGAGTTCGATCCATTCCTTCTTTGCCTATCCCCGTACTTCGACAGGCCATCATGGGGATCCTTGCCTCGAGACTGATCGGGGACAAGGGAGGGGATACATTGTTATACTGCTGGGCCCCCATCATTATGCAGATAGAGGGGCATGGCCGGATATACGCCTGGGGTGCAGATATTCTGGGGACCACCTACCATGATTTATACAGGGTGGTCCGTTTACAGGGACAGTCATTGAGCCACCCGACTTTAGTCATGAGTTGGGTGTATGAGCGTTTTATCCCTTATGGCAGAGGCGTGGAGGTGGCAGATCCTGGGGCTGTGAGGGCAGCCAGATGGACAGATATGTCGGTGCTTAGAGCACCTCACCAGCCAGTTGCCTCCCTTACTACTGCAGACATGGAGGCGACACCGTACCGGCTTATGGCCAGCATATGGGGAGAGGAGACTCTTACCTTGATCTCTTGCTCCACCACAGGGCAGCTCATTGATCGAGTGGGGCGAGTGGAGGTGCATCCTTTTGGCAGAGTTCCTCAGCAGTTTGGCCTACCGTATATGGGCATGCTTCCCCAAAGGGCGCCATTTTATGATCGCCAGTTCGAGGCCGCAGGGGGCCTAGAGGCCGTGGTCGACAAGGATCACTCCCGGCATTCCCATCAGCAGCCAGGAGGATAGTTCGTGCTAGAGGGAGAGCCGGTGTGCCTCGGGCACCTTTACTTCAGATTGCTCTGGGTCCTGCTCATAGTAGCGATGATGACCCCATAGATATTGACTCCGACTCTGAGGAGCTTACAGAGGGAGGGCCTCGAGGAGCAGATCGATGATAGTGATCCCGAGTGGCATGACACACTCGTGACATTACGCAGCAGAGAGGGCCGAGCAGAGCGCAGAGAAGGACACTCTAGTTTCGTGAGGAGCCACTCTCTCGTGGCCATGGTGGAGAGGACAGTCGGGCCAGGGGACACATGTTGCCCCCGCCACAGAGCAGCCCTCGCCGGCAGCGCATCCGCGGCAGTGTGCCGCCCCAAATGATCCATCTTGAGGCCCTGTGATCCGAGTAAGTTATCCTTTCTTCCTTCTTTAACGTTTGTTTAATTTAGGATTTGTTTTAATTGCTATCTCTCCTTGTGTTTTTATCTTGTATCTTTAGCCTCTTGCTTGGTTTCGATTCATTTTTCTCCTTTGTTTTACAGAGACTGCTTGACGAGTGGCGGATCTGATCCGCAGGGTATGTACCGATTCCCTGATGATCCCCATGGATAGGACCCGCGCGGAGCTATCCGTAGATGCCGGGAGCCCTCAGCAGCTGGTAGACATACCGATGTCTTCGCTCCCGTTTGGCACGTGGCCAAGATGGTGTCGACCTTCGCACAGAGTTAGCGGGCTGGCTACAGGACGGCTGAGCGCCTTATGAGGAGCCATTCTCGTGGTGAGACCACGGCTGCCCCCTCGGGACCCTGAGCCCTCCGTACATTCAGAGCGCCGCGCAGCCGAGTCCTAGGCGAGGGCGTGCACCTTCGAGGGGTCACGTAGGGGTTGAGAGGCCATTTGGCCCTTGTGTATTTTGTACTATTGTGTATCACGGGCTCTTTGAGCATTTTGACCATGCCTAGTGCATGATGGCATCAGATATAAACATTGATTATTATTTATATATATATGCATTCGTTTTGGATCAAAATCTTGCACTCATGGCTTTTTTTTCTATTTCTAGCTTCTTTGTATATACTACGATGTATGTTTGTATGCTTTTAGAATGTATGCAATGGATAACAAATGATGCAAATGTTTACTTTCTTTTTGTGTTTCATGATGCCGATACATGATATCAGCAGATATATTGTGATTTTGAATCCTAGCTTCGTGAGCAATTTGGATACCTCATGTTTGTTTTGCAAAGTGATGAATATAACCAAGATGATGAATGATTAACTTGCCCCACTCCTAACTCCACGCAACTAGTAAGATGCGAGGGCTCATCACCAAGAGCCAAGAAGGGCACAAGTGAAATGTGGTGAAATGATAGTGATGAAAGATGACAAAGCTTTGGAACCAAATTGGAAGCTACAAGCTTACTCTACCCGAATGACTTCATAGTTTAGAATGCACTTGCTTTGTAGGTTTATCTAGACTTAGACCCGTAGATGGCCACATAGTAGACAAGATCTGGGTTTTAGGATTTTAACTCTCTTGGAATTTTGAACATCTGATTCATTCGTTTTTGACTCAAAGTTTGAATTGTTTGTTTATGACCTTTTAACGCTTGTCGTGTCAAGAGGACCCCTATACTTTGCCCCATGCTACTAGTAAGAAGCGTGGGTTTATCACCATGGGCAAGGCATAGGTAGTAGTAGGGCATTTCCATCCTTTCCCAACCCTACGTCACTAGTAAGAGACGCAAGCTCATCACCGAAGGTCAGGGGCAAGGAAATGTGTAAAAATAAAATTTTCTGTTTAATCACTTTTTGACTTGCTTATTTGAGTAAAATGTCAGCATATGCTTATTTCCAAAGAGATGTATATATGGGATAGATGTGACACCATGAAGCTTCTAGAATAGACCATAGGCAAGACACCTATCCTAAGAAGAAATCAAAGTGAGAACAAACTTGCAGATCTTGGTATGGTTACCGTTAAGACTTTGTCATGTTTGATTTATTTGATAAAAGATTCCGAGATGATTCGATGATATATGAAGATGGAGAGGTATGATTAAAGAGCTTAATGCCAAAACATCACGAGTTTGTAATGAATTGCTTTGAGAATAGATTCCTTGATCACAATTTATGTAAGAAACAAGTGGACAAAATGATCTAAATCTATATGAAGATGCAATGTAGATAATTATACAAGTAGTGCTAGTTGCTTATGCGTAGAATCGCTTGAGGTGCAGGGAATTGACTGTTTCACCAAATTCCTCACCTTCTAGCGTACATAAGAGGTAAGCACCATTTCCGTAGTCCTTCATGACTCGGTATGGGCCCAACCATTTGGGCCGGAATTTCCTTCCTTCACCGGTCTTCTTGTCGATCCGGCTGTCTAGTCTTAGAACTAGATCACCTTCGTATATATCGCGCTCATAGACCTTCTTGTTATACTACGCACACATTCGGTCAAAGATAAGCTCTATGCCGCTGCTCAAAGATCTAACCTAGTTTCATCTAGGCTTTCTAGTTGTGAAAGACGTGCTTCTCTCGTAAGCATCTTCATCCGTAATCCTTGTAATGAAATGCGGAGACTCGGGTATTTCGACCTCAAGTGGGAGAACTGCTCGCCCCAAATACTAGCGAGAAAGGAGTTTCTCCCATTGGTGTTCTTATTGAGGTTCTGGTGGGCCCACAAGGCCGATATAACTTCAAATGCCAATCTCACTTGTTTTCTTTCACCGTTTTAAGGAGAATGGCTTTCAGTGTCTTGCTTGTCGCTTCAGCCTGTCCGTTGGCTTGAGGGTAATACAAGGAAGCCGTATGATGGCTTATCTTAAATTTATTGCATAGTTCGCGAACCTCTTCATTTTTAAAAGAAGTTCCATTATCGGAGATAATGATTTGCGGGATACCGTACCTGAAAATGATTTGGTTCAAAATGAACTTGGCGATCACGTAACTGTGCACAAGAGTAGAGAGGCATGGCCTCCACCCATTTGGTAAAATATTCAAAGGGCCGTGATTATAAAATTATGGCCATCTCATGGATGAGGGAGAGAATTTCCTATTAAGTCTAGACCCCATGTAGAAAAGGGCCATGGAGTTGCGATTGGTCAGAGCTTGGCTGGCATGTGGATCTCGTGGGAGAATTCTTGCACTTATGACACTGCGTGCAAACTCTATCGCGTCATGTTCTAGAGTGGGCCGAAATAGCCCATTCGATGTATTTTTCGAGTGGTGGCATGGCCACCGAAGTGGCCTCCACATATACCGCCGTGAGATTCATGGAGAATCTCTTGATTCTTCTCGTGTCGACACACCTTAGAGCATTCCATCGAATGCTTTTCGATAGAGCACCCGCTCTATAATGACGTATTTAGCTACGATTATGCGTAACCGCCTTCTTTGTTGTGGTGTAACTCCTTCCGGTACGTATGGTCCATGATATAATTAATGATATCAAAGTACCAGGACACTCGTAGAGATAGAGGGTCGGGTTTCATGTAGTATGCATTCATCCGGAAAGTCTAAATCTACTAAATCACCTCCATCTAATGGGTTGTCACCAACCAATCCATGCATGATTTTGTCCCTTTAACCGACTTCTCGATTTACAAATGTTAATTCAATTCTCCCATTAAGGTTATAAAACGTCCAAATTTTTTTTAGACAATGACCCTTGTGTGAGGAAAGTCCGTAGATGGTCCGTTTTTACCATGACCTTTGTTTCTTGATTCAAAGATATAATGTCTTAGGCGTTTAGTAGCAAAGACTATGGCAAGGCATTCTCGTTTGCCTGTATAGCGTGTTTTCATAGTCGAGCAACGTTCGCTAATGAAATAAATCACACGCTTCTCTCTTGTTATCGCCTTCTTGGGCCAACATACAAAGCCAACGAGACATCGTAGCTCGTGAATATAGAATTAACGGGCGATCTAGCTTAGGTGGCATTAGCGTAGGTGGTGATAATAGAAAACGCTTAACTCGCTTCAAAGGCTTCATTACAGCTCTTCGGTCCAATCAATGCTATAGTCCTTCTTGAGTAAATTGTTGATTGATGAACGGCGAAGCTTAAGTCCGGGATAAATCTCCTGATTGCACCCACTTTTCGAGAAATGATCTCGATTCCGCATTCATCCAAGGTGGAACCATTTCGAGGACAACCCAATTTTGGTCAATCAACATCTATCCCTCGTGACGATATGATATAACCTAGAGCTTCCTCCCTTACACCAAAGACGCATTTCTCTGGGTTTAATGTGACTCCGTATTCTATTAGACGTGAAAGAATGACGCGGAGTACTTCGGGATGGTCACAACGCTTCTTGGCCTTAGCCAATAAGTCATCTACGTAAGATTCCACGATTTTATGAATTAGATCATGAAATATGTATGTCATGGCCCGCTGGTACGTAGCACCGGCGTTTTGAGACCGAATGGCATAACAGCGTAGCAATAGGTTCCCCAAGGAGTTATAAACGTGGTTTTAGCTTGATCTTGCTCAGATATTCTGATTTGATTGTATCCCGAGAATCCATCCATGAGAGACAAAAGTTCAAAACCAGCCGTTGCATCAACAATAACATCTATGGATGGTAATGGGAAGTCATCCTTAGGACATGCTTTGTTGATATCTCGAAAATCTATGCAGATGCGTATCTTTCCATTCTTCTTGAGAACGGGGACGATATTAGATACCCATTGGGAGTAGTCGACTAGTTTGATGAACCCTACCTGAGGAGTTTTATTACCTCCTCTTTTACCATGAGAGCTACTTTGGGCTTCATGGGTCTTGATTTTTGTTTAATTGGCTTTGCATCTGATTTAGTGACGAGGTTGTGCACCGCAATGTGGGGTGCGACTCCTGTCATCTCCTTATAATTAAATGCAAATGCCTTCTGATGTTCTTTGAGAATCTGAGTATGTATTTCCACTTCTTCTGGGGTTAAGGATGATCCTAATTTCAATATTCTCGGTTCATCTTCTGTCCCGATGTTGACATCGATTGTTTCTTCGATCAAAGAGGCGTTACCCTCTTCGAACTCAGGTGGTGCTGGAGGTAAATCCAAACCTCCCCATTGTCTACTGTATATATGCTAGGTTCCATTTGTGAGGGGAAATCCATCATGGGATTCCCGAAATAGGAAGACGAATGTGGAATTAAGGATAAATCTAGCATATGATAGGAGAGATGTAATGCCGCATAGGCGTTTAAGTATTCCAAAGTGGCCATATTATTATCGACATGGTCTGGGGTGGTAGATTCACTTCCGCTTGAAAGGGGATTTGTCATTATTTTTATCAATGGCTCATCACGAATGGACACCGTGAACTGGGTATCTTCTAACTCATTACTTGGAGTAAAACGTGATGCTGAAGTTGCTATTGAATCGGCGAGAAGATTTTTCTCTCGCGGGATTGCTTCAATGGATATGAAGTTAAATGCCTTGCTTAAATTTAATACAAAGCTTTTCAAAGTCAGCAAGTGTTCGGGCTTTAGTTTCATATACTTCGTAAACTTGATTTTCCACTAATTACGAGTCTCCTAAGACTCTGATGTTATCAACACCAATTCTCTTGGCTAAAGTGAGGCCAAGGAGGAGGGCTTCGTACTCAGCGCCATTGTTTGTGCATTCAAAGTTTAACTTAAAAGCGAATGGGAGGACTTTCTCCTCGGGTGAAGTAAGAATTATACCTGCCCCCGCTCCATAACGGCATTTAGCTCCATCGAAATGGAGAGTCCAATACTTAGTCGGGAGTATAGATGTTGGGGCATTTGCTGCGTTTACGCACTCTACTTCTACCATACAGAGGTCCTCTGACTGAAGGGAACCAACACCTAGGGAATATCCTATGCCTACTGAATCAAATGGTAAGAACATTGGTGAATCTTGTTCTATCAACTCAACGATTTTCGCAGTAGTCCCTAATGATACTGTTTCTTTAGTTTTATCTTTGGGGTTGGAATTGTTTTGGCTATGCTGATAGTTTCAAGATCCGTCAGTAGGTACCAACTTTTCCTCCGGTTTTGGGTCGCTGGGTTTATTAAGTTGGTTTGTTGGAAGTTCAAATTCGAGTGCACCCTAGTCTTTTCTTTAAATCAGCTAGGTGCAAATCGAAAGGTTTTGGATCGCCTTTGGCTACAAATACCTTTCCTAGATGCAAGAATCTTACTTCTTGAAATAAAGTAGAAGGGATTGCCTTCATTCGGTGTATCCATGGTCGGCCGAGTATCATATTATAATTAGTTTCCCGATCTATAATATAAAACTCAGTCAAGATTGTTTTGGGCCCTAAGGTGACCGGCAGTATTATAGTTCCTATCGAAGTGGCTTTAAGGCTATCATAGCCTCTCAATGTATTTCGAGTAGTGGAACAGTTTGTTTCCCCATATCCAAGTTTTTGGAGGAAAGAGAAAGGGACTATGTTAATTGCGGCCCCATCGTCAACCATTTCCCATTTTACATAGTTATTATAAACCCATACTTGTAAGTGTAAGGCCGGATCACCTCGCGTGCGATCTCAAAGATCTCTGTGGGCATTTTACTTATTTCGAATATGAATTCGACATCCTTGTCCGGCTGCCCCGAGGGTGGATATCAAAATCTACGTGATTTACTTGTGTTTCAGAGGTGGAGTGATGTTAATTAGATGACCTAGACCTAATGCTTCTAAAAGAGCAGCTCATGTGAGGGGAGAGTTCTTTAGTAAATCCAAAATGAAATGTGCGAGAAGGTCTTTGTTAGGTCACTAATTAAATCATAGGCACCTACGGGTTTTTCTACTATTTGCCGACTCTTATCTATTTCTCGCAGATGACTTGGGCTCTGCTTGAGAGAAATATTCTCGTGTTCTTGTTATAGCTTCGATAGGTAGTTCAAATGCCTAATTCTACCAAACTCGACTATCTTGGGTCTCATTGACTTCCTAACCGTGGCGCGCAACCGATGGATTTAATGAAGTCGAGGCTTCATGATCATTGTTTCCTCGTCATTGCACTTTTGTTTGTTCCAGCTTGATTCAGCCTATTGCTATCATGATTTGGGAGTGGATCGTTAAAGATCTTGAGGGGAGCATTCTCGAGGGGAAACCGCCTCGCGAGCGTATTTGGTGATGATGAGACGGATCTCGCTAAAAACAAATCAGAAGAACTGCTTTTGTTCTTCCGGCAAACGTTGCATAAATTTATTGTAGTCACGACACGCTTCTAGTATCGTGACTCCGATTTTGTGGAAACCACAATAAGAATTGGGGTTGTAATTCTATTTTGTTGGTTCGGTGTGTATTGTGGCCTAAAATTCTGATCAAACTGTTGCCTATTAGGATTAAAGTTTTGGAATTGTTGTTTCTGTTTTGACTTTGGTTTTGATAACCAAATGAGTTTTGGCTTGCCCTCGTATGGGATTTCACCGTTGTTGTTGTTGTTGTGGATGATTAAAATCCACCGTATTGATCGTCGGGTAAAGTTGTTGTTTCGTTGGTTGTTTGTTTGTGACGGAGTATTAACAACATTTACCCTCTTGGGCTGGTCGGTTACTCCATCCGTTGTTACCCCACGATTTTTGTTAAGGATTTTGGGTCCTTGATTGACATTTGTGATAGTTGTAGTGTTCTGAGTGGAGGTGATTAACCTCCCATTTGTTCCATATGTCTTACGACCACTATCTATCGCTGCTTGGTCTATTCGAAGAGCGCTCTCAAGTACTTCATCGTAAGTTCTTAGTGGGAACTTCTGGACTTCTTCCTTCACCTCTTTGCTGAGAGAATGAAGGAATAAATCACATAGTTCCATCTGATCCATGTTTGGAGCACTTGCCGAGGAATAAAGGACTGTACGCCACCTTTGGATGAAATGGGCGACAGATTCGTTGTGTTCTTGTTTGATGTGTAAGAATTCCCTGATTCCTGTTCTCAACAATTTGTTCATGTCGAATGCCTTAATGAATTCTGATACGAGCTGTTTAAATGAATGGATGGAGGCTTCAGGTATTCTATAATACCAGTCGAGAGCAATGCCTTCCAAGGTTTTGGGGAATATTTTAGCAACAACCCCATCCCAAGGGAGTAATTCTCGTATGGCTGTAGCGTAAGCCTTGATATGTGCATTTGATCTCCCTCACCTTTGACTTGGGTAATCGAAGGGGTCTTGGGAGCATGACGCTTCGTATGGTGAAGTCTAAGGGCTCCTTCAGATATTCTGAATAAGTCCCTATCGCATAGTTTTCGACCATTGATGGTGGTTGCTGAGGGAGTGGTGGTGGGATGGGTTGTTGATATGGTGCAGTATGCATGTAAAGGGGGCATAGGAAGTCCCTGTGTTTGAGAAAACATGCCGGGAGAGGAGAACATATCTCCTTGTGGTGATTTGGAGTACATGTTTAAGTATGACGGGGTATTGTCTAGGAATGGATTGTTTGATACTAGACCGGGAGGAATAGTGTTAGAGATGATGGGCCTTGTTGGCATTTGTTGTGGATAGTGAGGAGGCATACCTAACGTGCCTACTCCTGTGAGGAGATCTACTTGGCCAGAGTGGTATGGAGGATTGGAACTTCCTGCTTGTATGAACGGAGAATTTTGACTTGCTTGAGCAAGTTCTAACCCTCTCACTTTTTCTACTAACGTTGAAATGACTTCATTTGGTGAAGTCACTTGGTGCTTTTTTGCCGAGCGGCGTTTGTTGTATACCCCGGTGTTGTATAGGCATGTGATATCCTGTCATGAACTCGATTGCTATCTCTGCCAAGTTTCTCCGAGAGTATTTCCTATATGCAAAGTGGCATAGAGGTATTTTCTTGAAAAGAGACCTCGGGTTGTATTTGTAAACTCCCTATAGGTGGGTACATACCCCGAGAATGTTGTTCACTCCTAGGATAACGTATTGACTGCTCATCATCTAAGACCAGTATGGATCCGATTGCCTACTAATTTGTGGTCTAAGTAGCATTTGAGGAGATGAACTGATTCTCCGATAAACGCCATATTGTTCGAACCAAGGCTCTGCTTGTTGTGTTCGAGGGGGTTGATCTAACTCCTTAGCTTTGAAAAGATGAATTATATCTCGATTCTTGGGGTTTGTGTTGACAATCGATTAGTTGAATAGTTGTCGCCCATACCGAGAGCGAGGGTGATGATTGCCTATTCTCTGGGCGTAGTATGCCTCGAGACCCAAGAGGGGTCTGCCATATTCATCGAATCCCGACATATTCGGGGGGTATATGAATACCCGCAGAATAATGGGAAGGAACGAAGGTGATTTGTGAAAGGATACGTGATACTATGACTCCGGGTGAGAAAGTAGGAAGTTTTACGTCAGCTTCACTAATTTCGTTTGTGTTTCACGTCAGGTTCACCAGTTTTGTACGCCGGAAAAGTGACAAGCGAGCGTGAGAATCTACAAGTGACTCTTCCGCGTACCCGACCTCTCGAGGTCATGCCGAGACAGCCGGTGGGGGTAGAATATGCGTTGGATTCAGACAAACTAGTTAGGCAGTCTAATGTCTTCGACACGCACTAGTGGAATTTGTGAATCTAAGGCAAAGAAGGCCCTTCTAACTTGGACTGGTGTGATAGATCGATCGGCAAGGATGACTGCTCGAAGGCTCCAATCAATATCGAGCTCTGGCATGATTCGATCTATGGGTTGTGGAATACGTGGAAAATGACCTGGGATAGTTTCGTGTATGTCTCCAGATAAGGTCATAGGGTGGATGGTGAAAACAATTGACTTTACGGATGATTTTCTGGCCTAGTCCAGAATTCTCTAGCTTCGTTAGCCGCTATATCCAGTAAGGACAATTGTTCGATGATGATGGGTGGAATTGGAGTGGATTGGAATACTAGTGTGCGTAAGCCAGCATCTATATCTGATTGACTTATGGATTCGTTGGGCTGTGAGATCTGTGGGTCACAACCATGGACTCTTGGATGTTGCGGTCCTGTTATGGTCATACGTGAAATCAAGTTCTAATCCCTAGTATCCAATAATCATATGCTTTCTCAGCTTCTATGTTTAGGACCAACAACCGTGATTTTCTTAGAATATCTCACAGCGCTCGTGCAACCTCGATCCTTAGACTGGTATCTATATCTCGTGAGAGTGTCTCCCGCACTGGTCGTGGGACTAAAGGATCACAACCAAAGGTTTGTTCTCTTTCGAACCCTTCTACAATGTGTGAGTGTTTACCTAGGGCAATTTGTAATTTGGTTGGTTTGACCAAAACGTGTGTGCTTGGTCATCTTCTATGTTTAACCCTCTCAACCGAGAACCGATCGGTTGTAAATCATTGTTGTTCTGGAATACTTGTATTCTCGAGATTTTGGTCTATGTCAACTATTGTTGTGACGAGGTTTGGTTGAGGCACGATTGGCTCAAATATATATTCCCTGGGCTCCTGAGGTCCCGTGATTGTCATACAAAATAAAATGTAAATCTAACTGTAACTAAGTAAACTCTAACTACGTGGAATAAACCTAAAACATAAATAAGTTCTATTCTTCTAAGAAACCTTTCAAGAATATAATGAAAGCAAGCTATTTAAATGTATCTAGGAATAACAACTAAACAATAATTTAAAATAGACAAAATAACCGAGTGTAGTTATCAGCCTGTGTAATTTGTAGATTTATTCTAAATAAAATAGCTCATCTAATCTATCTGCAAGATTCTCGATCCTACCTCAGAAGTGAGGAGTGAATCATAGTTTCTCAGAAACTATCAATCCTCACAGCTTCCCTGGCAATATCGAGAATAGAATTCACTGAAATGAAGCAATTATCTACTCTATTTGATATGATTCTAACTAGAACTTTGAAAGTTAAACCCGGATTCCACAGAAATGCTGGCGAATCCGATGGTATGTGTGATCTTGTCCCCTCAAAGCATGATCTCCTCGCTCTTTCGTGTTCACGTGATCCGTAAAAGCGTGTAATACTAGCATCGACAGAGTAGATATTGGGACAAGGACAACTCTGAATGCGTACTCAAAAATGTGAGTAGGAGAGGGACAGCGCAAGAGTACAGAGCTTGGCTTATGCGATTCCTAGTGGGATTTTACTGCAAGTCATGCAATATGAAGCGACCAGAACCTGAAACTATCCTGTTTGAAGAGCAAAACCTGCAACTTTAATGGCTTCCTAAGCTATTCTATTCCAATGGATTGGATAAAACAACAACACTGTTTGCACAAGCTGGATATGTGGCTTACCAACAGCTGGACAATGCTAATGAGCATGCAAATGAACTAAAACAAGTATTCTAAGCAAAATAATAGCTAAATCTAATGCAAAGAGAAATTCAGAGACAAACTTCAGACCGGATTGGGTGAAATAACAACACTGCCTGCACAAGATGGGTATGTGGCTTACCAACAGCTGAACAATACTAACTAAACATGCAAGTGAATTGAAACTATGGCTTCTAAACAAGATAACAAGCTAAAATACTAAAATGAGGAGATGAGAGAAAAGATCATCCAAAAAACTCATTTGTTTGAGCACAAGCCATGCATTGTATAGGAAGACACCCAAAGATCAAAACCAAACCGAACTAGGAATTCAATCACCCAAAGATCAAAACCAAAAGAATGTTCCGCCTAAGGTGGCGATTCTCCTATTCAGGGCGACGGTTTCGTTACTAAAGAGAAAGGGGCAAGAAAAGAGGGGAAAAGGAAAAAAAAAAAACGCAGGGCTAAGCGGGATATGCGGGATGTTAACGCATATTCGGAGAGCTTTTCTCGATCCCGAACACCTTGCGAAGAGACCCATATCATCATTGGGGCACTTAAATGCCCTTAAGTAATACAAAAATGCATGTTCAGTTGATGGTTTAATAACTTGCGGTATCCTTTCCCAAGTTCTTGTAAATCTCAAGTTAAATTTTATCATAAATTCTTAAGGTGCTCTTTTAATGGTTGTAAGTTGCTCTATGAGTGAAAAATGGTCTGATTTATTGTCGAACTGTTTACACAAGGTTGCACCCAACTGATCCCAAGTAGTAATTGATCCTACTATAAAAATTATATACCATTGGAGGGCTTGAACTTTAAAGGATGCAAGAAATAATCTTAAGGAAACATTTTCATGGGTAACATTATTAACATAACATAGGGCAATAATGTCTCTAATATGTTTAATGGGAGTGGTTTGATCTTCACCATTGAAATAGAGAAGAAATTTTAAAGCGAGTTGTTGGTATTTCATCAAAAACAAAAGGTTACAAAGGATTAGAACATGTGAAGGTAACAAAAGGATGATTTTTGGGCATAAGAAATATAGGAATATGATTGAAAAATTCTGAGTTGGAGTGGATGTACTAGGCCTACTATAAGGTGTAAAATTTACAAATATTCTTCTTCTAGGAGAATTAAGAGGTAATTGAAGAAATTTAGTAGGAATGCCTCTTGATGATGACCTTGTTATCACTTTAGGCATAGAACATGAGAAAATATGCAATCAATTTCTCCTAGTAGCATCCAATCTTCACTGGATCAAGGCCAATCTATCAAAATATTCATTCAAAATAGTCTCTACAACAAGGAGTTGGTATTGGTGAGTCGTTCATAGCTAATTGCAACTCTTAAATATACGTTAATGCTTTCTTGTGAGCTGATTTATGCTGCAAAATCAGATGTGGTTACTACATAGGAGCCACCAAAATTTTAGGAACATCCATCACAAAATAGTCTCTTCATTTGAATATTGATATAATGCCAATATCTCGGTATGTGGTCCCACCGGGAGTGCCAAAATTGTTATCACTGAAGAGCACCTTGAGTGAGAAGTGCAAGAAATCATTTTCTTTGGTTGATATAATGGGAACTTCTCTTAGCATGGGTGACTCAAGTTGCGAAGAACCTCAAGAGTTGGATGGTTCCTGGATTAATCACCTAAACTAGTTATGTTGCAGGTGTTGTGGGAGATAAATAAGACAAACTTAAAAGAAAGCATGTAAATTAGGTGATACACATATTTTTTAGAGACCTATGACTCCACAAAACACACTAATTAATTCTACAAGATCTGAAAATAATCCCTTTATTTTTTGTTTGATTAACTTCTACAATCAAAAATGCATTGACAAGTTGTTGACAAAGGATGGGATGGAAAATATGGATCTATTCCACTTCCAAACCAATATATAAACTAACATGCACTTAAAATGATCTGCAAAATATTCAAAACTACTTAATGGAGGTGTTTAAGACTCATGAGCATGAAAAGGAAACAAAATATTCACTAACACATACCCATAATCCTATTGTAACACACTTCAAATAGCTATAAATGGAGGAAATTAGTTTTATTTCTTCAAAAGGTGATGGAGTACATAAACTAGCATATCCTAGGAATATCATAATAATAAGCCCCTAATAGCTTTAAAAGCCTTGGTATATATAGTAGAAAAAGGAGCATTTGGTTCTACTCACTCTCCAAATATAGCACTTCAACCCGAGTTTTGACCATAATTAACTAGTTAGAGACAAATCCAATGCTAGTTATTTTATCCTCACATGAATAAGTTGACGTCTATTCAAAATGTAAATAGAACCTCCTCATTATAATAAGACTATTATTAACATGCATTAGGTAACAATGGTTTTTTTGACTTTCGTAAGGCATGCATTATCTACCACCCCCATGTTGCAAAAGGTATAATATTTTAAACATTACAAAATCATGCTTACGTGGGCATCAAAGCGAGCATGATTAGGCTTTTCAAAAAAATCATAAACCATGGTTAAAGTAACCATGATTAGATCATACCCATGGTTTACCTATCCGCAATTAGGGTCGAAACCCTAAAAATCATTTCACTTTTTCATTGCAAATATGGAAGTTCTGTGGAGGGGGGAAACTCTACCAAAACTTTGTCTAGCCACTATGGTTTTTGTCTTATGCTATCTGGTATTTTATACTTAGTCGTCATTCTCCTTTATTTGAGCTATGTTACGTATTATATTTCACCTACTCACCACCATTCTCCTTTCTTGGTCACATAGGTTTCATTAACATGGTTTGGAATTTTTGTTTTGTTGGGTTTTATCTTTGCATCCTTGAGCCAACTCGGCTATGTGATGTTTCAAGTTTAGCTTGTCATTTTTCTCGCTTTTCGTGATGGGCTTGATGAGTTGTCTTTTTAAAAAACTCAGCTCGATATGACTTATGGCTCAGCTTGGCCATCGTAATTATAGTTCTATGTGTTTTTTTCAACTTTTCATGGTCACTTATGGTTTCATAGACCATCTCAGCCATATTCAATGAGGGACTCTCTATGTTGGGTTTTGAGTCGAGCCTTTGTATTGAGTTGTGCATATTATTAATGCTCTACTTTTCTCCAAAGCTCTTCATGTGTTAGATCAACTTTCCATTTAGGTTTATCTCAGCCATAATTATCACTCAACTCAGAGTGGTGATCCTCCTTAACTCGGTTCGGTTTTGGTGTAGCTCGGTGTTCAAGTTGGTTTCTGTCTATTAGAGGCCCACTCACCATTGTGACTTCCTAGCTTAGTGTGCTCTAGTTTGAAAGGTAAGATTTACATTGTTCTCTCTATTTTTTCCAAACTTAAGCTTTTTTTATCTCAACTATGTATTGGAGCTCGTCATTTTTACTTACATTCTCAAGTCGAGATCTACATTTCTGTTGATTGTAGCTCACTCCTTTATTTTCTTGTAGCTCAATGTGCATTAGAGCTCGTCTCTCATGAACTTGAGGGCTCGAATGAGATATCCACCTAGCAATGTAGATCTGAGCCAACTCACGTAGTTTCTATTTAGCTCACCATTTTTTTGAGATTTATTCTTCTTTCCTCGAGCTGCATTTATTATTTGTTAAGGAGCTCGGGTTAGTTTTGCATTAACTCCTTTAATCTCACTATTGTTCAATCCAAATTGGATCTCATTGTAATCCTCTCGGGATGTGTTTTTAAGGTAAGTAATTACTAATGTTTTGCATTTCCATCTCTAGATTGTGTTTTTAGAAACTTGGGGTAAAAACATGGCCCATTTTCTATTATGATTACAATTTTGTTATGAAGCTTTGCATTGTACCCTTTCTTGATAAATACTATTACAAATCTTCACATATTCTCTTGCAAAATGTGTAAGAAATCATATTTTTGAGCCTACTGAAATCTTTACTTTGTAAGACAAAAGGTTGTTATCTTTGGATCTAAACTTTATCTCATTCTACACATTTTGGAAACTTTATATGTTGAAAGTCCTGTCATTTTTTTCTACAAAAATATGGTTGTCATTATCATGTCTTGTTGTGATTTGACTCTAACATTTGTCTTCATTTTTTATTTGATGGAAAATTTAGAGATTTTTGGAAGAAAAAGCACTCATATTTTTATGTTGATAGCTGCAAAATTTTGACATTTACTTGCACACACTGAAATGCATACTTGAAACACTCTCTAAAATGCATATTTGATTTGAATATTTTGCTTGAAGACTTGATGAAAAAATTGCAATTTGGAAAATTTGTACTTTTGCACATTAATAAGATGTATGTATATTTTGGAAATCATGTATTTTTGGAACCTTGTTTTTACAAAATGAAAAAATTGTACCCTCACATATGTATTCTAAAAATGCAAAAATGCATGAAATCACTTTGCAGCTTTAGAAAAATGTAATATGAAAATCTACATTTGGTTCATCATGCTTTCCAATTTTTTCTTTTTCATTTTCGATATCGATGCTTGTGACTAACTTTCATCTTTGCAATACTTGTTAATAATGAATAATGCATATATGTTTGAAGATGAGAATATAATGAAGAAAAAAACCCGAGATCTAGCATTATTTTCCTTTTTCTTCTTTCGGGGACAATGGAGCAACTTCATGGATTCATCCCGAGAAGCAATTACAAAGAAGGGGATTCATCTCTCAAGAAATGATGAGTCCCTTTTTCCTTACACTTTCAATTTCAAATTTATCTACATTATTTTCTTAGATAGTCATATCCCATGGCTTGTGTGGGAAAATTTGTACAATTTCCTTATGAATATACAATTTTTTTATGCAATATGTTGTTTGGTGCTTCCTTTACATTGCTTTTCATTTGCATACCCGAATGAATATCTGAAAAATTAATTACTTACACACTTGCATATAATCATAAGGAATTTGATAATAAATAACCTATACCTTTTCTGATGATCTAAAACCAATAATGAAAGAATGAATGAACACCAAAACAACTATGCTTCCATACTTAACATTTTCAAATCTGTAACTTGCTTCCTTGTTGCTCTAGCATGCTAATTTATGATATATGATTCCCTTCCCGTCTCCATCAAGACCCTACATTATTCTTTAATGGATGTTACATGATCCTGACGAAGATGAAAATTGGAAAGAAATTCTATATGTGGAATGGGCATCTTGGAACTACATTCCTAGATGTTTATTGCCTTATTTTGCTTAATCATCCACCGAAAATGAGTAACCTTAAATTAGAGGTGTTTGGACTACACCGGTTATCTGTAACTCATTGGGGCGTACCCCTATATAATGAAGTGGGCCCATAGGTACCACCAATCCATGGTGAACCTATGTCCCTATTACAACAGATAACATCATTAGAACTAGCATGTCAAACAACAAGTAAAATTTTCAAGTGTCATCAAATTCAATCGCTTTGGGCTAAGCGAGAAGATAAATTTGAAATTCAAGGAATAAAATTTCAACTCAGATTCATCTTTTAATCTAAGCAAAGTAAATGGAAAAATAGCCACGGTTAGTTTGAAAATCATTATGTTAGTGCAATAATTGATTTAAATGCCCAAAATTGCAAGCAATAACTCAACCAAAAGTTAAATAGAAGAATTTTTGGTTCCAAAAAAAGGAAGAGAAAAGAAAAAAAAAATTATGAATAAAATATGTATAGAGAAATATCACATCAAAATCACCTTGTGGCCTTATATGGGCCACCAAAGGGGCATTCTTTGAGTTTTTGGCACTCGTATATCAAGCCTCGGCTCACAAAAATATAACAACATATGCAACACCAGGAAGTGGGAAAGTGCACGGAGATGGGGGACCAAAAATCGGACACATTTTCAATTTTAAGAAAAATGCAAGCACATTTAGGAAAACACAATTGTGTTATGAATTATTAGGATTGGTAATTACCAAGCCTAAAATGTGAGTGCGTTATAATGCATCATGCTATAATGTGAGTGCGTTATAACATGCTCACATTCCTATTTTCTATGTGGTATATGTGGTTGTGGAAGGGATATATTTACTAAAATAAATATAAGTTTTTCATTTATTAATATTTATACTTTATTATTTCTTATACTTTAAATTTATTATAAATTTAATATAATAAATATAAAGTATTAGAAATAATAAAGTATAAACATTAATAAATGAAAAACTTATACTTTAAATTTATTTTAGTAAATATAAGAAATTAGGGTCACTCTGTACTTTATGTAACTAGTCTCACAGCTCCATTAGTCACGATTTAGAAGATTTTTTTTCATATACTAACCTAGTTAGTACATAGGTATTTTTAGGATTCCAAAGATTGAGCCTAAAGCTTTTAGGTTGTAAATTCTACAATCGATTTCTATTTTGGGAAAGAATATAGTCATTTCTTATGTTTTGGGGCATTTTAGAAGTGTTGGAGGAAATTTAGGAAGATTTAGGAAAGTTTTTCTCATTCAAGGACAATCTTGCTCAACAACGGGTTTTCTAGGTGCATGGGAAAAACATTCTAATGGTGAAATATGACTTCTCTGGATGATTTTGGGAGCTCAAGTAAAGAGTTAGTATTAAAACAAAAGGAAATGAAAATATATGTGAATTTGATACATGTTGGTAATATCTATTTTTCTAAGACTTTATGGTTTCATGAAGAATTTAAAAATAGTACTGAGATGTCCCTTTCAAACTCTAGTAAAAAATGGCCCTAAAATTTCAAGATCTAGAGAGATGGTCACCACATGGTGATAGTTGAATATTTGTAAATGTTGATAAGTACCTCTCGGAATGGGTACTTTCATAAATAGATTATTGTTTATCATGGGTGATGATCTCATGAGGACAGGGCCAAATTTTGTGAGTTGGAAACACCCTCTTAACATCCCAGGGTGTGTTTGTTAGGAAGTAAGGGATAAAATATGTGAAAAAATCCCACATAGAATCACAATAGTAGAAAATAATATGTAGAAAGATAATACAGATCTGAAATAAAAGTGCAGAAAATAAAATAACAAAACATAGAGACAAGATTTAACGTGGTTCACCCAATTTGGGCTACATCCACATAGAATCACTTGATCAAATTTTATTACAAGCCACCTCTTTCTCTCAATACAATACTTAGATCTATTTGGATCTATGCTCTACAAACTATCATGAATTCACACTTCAATTCACACTCATCTACAATGATATGTCTACCCTATCAAAATCCCAAAAGTACATCAATAGGCAACTGCTTAAGTAGTTTTACAATATCGTGGGTACCAAAACCATGGGCCAAAACCACCCCATAAACCTATGGGTCAAATATCCCACCCATATGAGAAGAGCACATTTCCCAATATATATGGAACATTTAATTAGGCTAAAAATTGTGGAGAGTGTACAATACTTTTAGTGTAGAGTATTCAACACTTCTACACATGAAATCGGATCCATAACATAAAAATATCCCACTTGGAGACTATTTTTCCTCTGAGAAAGCTTCTCAACCCTTCCTGTCATCCATTAAGACCAACTAAAGTTGAACACAGCTTCAGTTTCTCCCTTGTGACCACCTTGGTCATCATGTCTGTAGGATTTTGACTAGTATGAATCTTCTTCACTTCAACTTCTCTTCCTCTTAAGTTGTCCTAATGAAATGTTACCTTAACTATATATGCTTCATCATAGAGTGGAAATCATATTTCTTAACTAGGTGTATAACACTCTGAATATCACTATGAAACTTCCCTTCCTCCTTCTTATGCCCCAACTCCTCAAGAAATTTCTATAACCAAATCATTTCTTTTCTTGCCTTTGTGGTAGCAACATACTCAACCTCCGTGGTTAACAAAGCCACAAGATTTTGTAATCATGAAATCCAGCTCACTATTATCCCACCTACAGTGAAAATATAACTTGTCATGCTCCTCATGTTGTCTACATCTCCATCCATATCTAAATCTACATAACCATGAAAAGTGGTGTCCGATCCACTGTAGCACAAAATTGTCCCCATGGTCCCTCTCAAGTAATGAAGGATCCAATTTACGACCTGTCATTGAACTTTACATGGATCAATCATAAATATACTCACCTCTCCCATTGTATGGGAAATATCAAGACTAGTACACACCATGGCATACATCAAACTCCCTACCACCGATTAGTAAGGTACCTTGGAAATTTGGTTTCTCTCCTTCTCTGTCTTGCGACACAACTCCTTTAATAACTTGAAATGGGATACCAAAGGAGTCCCAACCAGCTTAGCATCTTGAATATTAAACCTCTCCAAGACCTTCTTAATGTACTCTTCCTGAGATAAATTCATCTTTCATTCCTTCCTATCCCTAGATATCCTCATACCAAGGATTTTTTGGCTTCCCCCAAATCCTTCATATAAAAGGAGTCACTTAGTTGCTTCTTGAGTAATTTTATTTCTTACATGTTTTTTCCTACAACCAACATGTCATCCACATACAAGCACATGATAATATAACAACCATATTGAAATTTCTTTGTATACACGCAATGGTCAGAATGACATCTAATATAACCTTGCTCCATCACGAAGCTATCAAATTTTGTATACCATTGACGTGGAGCTTGTTTAAGGCCATACAAATTCTTTAGTTTTCACACCATCTCCTCTTTACCTTTGATCTCATATCCCTATGGCTACTACATATATAAATCCTTCTCCAAATCACCATGGAGAAACACACTCTTTACATCTAGCTACTCTAATTACAATTCTTCATTGCCACTATTTCAAGAACAATTCTAATAGAATTCATTTTTACTACAAGAGAAAAAATATCATCAAAATATATACCTTTTTTTTTGTGTAAATTCATTGACAACCAACCGGGACTTGTATCTTTTCTTGCCTCCTTCCTCTTTAACTCTATACACCCACTTGTTCTAAAATGTTATGTTTCCTTTAGGTAGCTTCACCAAATCCCAAGTTTGGTTCTCCATGAGAGACCCGATTCTCCTCATTCATGGCTTTCTCCCATTTCTTCTTGGCATCTACTTGCATTCCTCCATCAAATATCTATGGCTCTCCACTATCGGTGGGTAATAAATAATAAAGAGAAGGAAAAAAAAGTTCATTTGCTCTTTTTTTTTCCCTAGAAGGCAACCTCAATATAAGAGTTTTGGATTCCTAAATTGATTCATGTGTCACTTTCCCATCTAGAAGATCCTCTACCACTACATATTCTTTCTTAGATTCTTCCCTATTTTCCTACAACTGTTGCTTATACATAACTTTCTCATTAAATACCACATCCCTAGATCGAATGATTTTCTTGTCCTTAATAATCCAAAATTTATATCCAAATTCATCACCACCATAACCAATGAAAGTGCATTTTTATGATTTAACCTCTATCTTGGTCTTATTATCCTTATCGATATGAAAAAAAAGCCTCACATCCAAAGAATCTAAGAAATGAGTAATCAAATTTCTTACCAAACCAAGCCTCCTTAGGTATACGTCCATCCAAGGCACTTGAGGGTCCTATATTTATCAAGTACATAGCTGTGCTCACCGCTTCTACCCAAAATGAAAGAGTCATTCCTACATGTAATATCATGCTCTAGCTCATTCCATTATGGTCATGTTCATCCTTTGTGACACCTCATTCTACTTGCCGAGTTCTTGGAACTTTCTTTTTCTGTGGATTCCATTCTTAGAACAATAATAATAAAACTCATTATTACAATAATCCTCACCATTATCGACTGAGACATTTTATCTTAATATTTGTTTCATTCTCTACAAGGATTTCCATTTAACAAAAGTGTCAAATACATCATATTTATTTAAAATACAATATACCCAATATTTCTTTGTTGCATCATCAATAAAAGTAACATAATAATTTGAACCCCCAATAGATGATACCTGAGTCATCCCTCACACATTAGAATGTACCATCTCTAACTTACTCTCTTTCTTCATACGTCCAACCTTGAGAAAATTTACTCACTTTTGTTTCCCATATACGTAGTTCTCACAAAACTCCAAACCTATTTCTTTATATCTAGGAAAATTATTATTTATTATCTCCATGACCTTATGGCTAATATGACTGAGCCTATAGTGCCACGGTGTTGTATCTCTGTATGAAATCACAAGATTACAAAAATTATTGCTATAAATGGTTAAATACAAGGTTCTAACCTTCTTACCTCTTGCCACCACAAGAGCACCCTTGTAACCCCCAAGAGTTCATGTAAATATCATAGTGCAACCATCATTTCTCAATTTCCCCACCGATATCAAATTTCATATTAATGTAGGAACATGTTTAACATCCTTCAATAGCCATGTATTCCTAGTATGTATCTTAACTTAAAAAAACATTTTCCAACTATGTTGCAAGGCTCATCATCACCAATAAAAACATGCCCAAAATCCCCTTAAACATAATCAAAAAAATAATGCCTATGTGGAGTAGCATGGAAAGAATCCCTGAATCTAAAAATCAAGATTAAATAACATTATGCAAATAAAGAATCAAAGCATCCCGAAATCATGGAAAGAATCCCTGAATCTAAAAGTCAAAATTCAATAACATTATGCAAAGAAAGAATCAAAGCATCATGACAGACATTACCTATTGCCACATTCACGTCCTTGTTTTATTCCTATTATTTCTTCTTTACCTAAATCTCCCAACAGATCCTTCTTTGCATGCCTAGACTTTCCATAGTGCCATCATACCATCTTGCTTTTAGATTTTGACCTTTCTCGATCTTTCAATTTTCCATGGATTCCTCTATTCTTGTCTCCCTTTAGTTTCCACCATCAAAGTATTCCTGGAGCTTTTTATTCACATATCCTTGCTTAGAATCACCCCTAAAATGTCCTCAAACTTCAACTTTGAGTTAGTTGGAACTAATTTGCTTCTTTGCCGGTGCAGGGATATTCCAACTCTCATGTAAGGATTAAAAAAATAAAGCCCTAACTTATTAAAAAAATTCTATTGTAACCAAAGCTAGAATATTCAAAACCCTATTACAATCATTTAAATGTTATGTTACTTAGAACTATTCTTAAACATCCTCATATTAAACAACTTCTTCATTAAAAATATCTTGTTAGAGGAAGAGGGTTTTCATACAACTTCCCTAATACATGTTATCCCAATTTTTCCCCTCGAAAAATTGATCAAACACGACCCCGCATAGAATAAAACCTAAGGGTTGGCTCTGTCCTGAGCTCACATTCAAATCCAACAGTCAGGTTATAGGAGGACTCAGAAATGGAGAAACTAGAGGCTCTCAGGAGAGAAGCGAGGGAAAGGCTCAAAGTCTTCGGGCTTCACAAACAATTCAGAGCGGGCCCAAATTGGCTAAGTATGGAAGAACCGGCGGAAGCTACCACGCGTCATCTCGGTGCATCTTCAAAGGTAAATCCAAAATCGGGTCTCCCAAATGGGCACAAGGCTTTCACATATCCCAGGTTTGAAAATGGGATAGAGTCGGATATTTAAATAGACTAAGTATAAGAGTTTCAGAAAAATCCTCCGGTGTCTCGATGGCACAACACCAAGGCTGGGTCCAAAGTGTGGAGACTCAAATGAGTGCCAACTCTCCATGTGTCTAAGGTCAAACAGAGTCAACATAAGGAGACAAAGTGGACCAAAAATAGACTAAGTATAGAGAACCAGTGGGCGACACCACATGTTGCATCAACGCAAATTCAAAGGTGTGACCCAAAGTGGAGACTCAGATGAGCATGGGCCTTCCACGTGTCCTAGGTCCAAAAGGGGACAAAATCAGCCGTTGAAAAGTCAAAATAGGGAAAAGGCCAGTGGAAGGAGCCAAGTGTCAACATGACACTACTTCAAAAGTAAAATTTGGAGCAGTTTCCAAACAAGTACGAAGCCTCCACATGTCCAGGGTTAGATGTATGGCCCCGCCAAGAAAAAGGGACTTAGCCAAATGCAAAGAAAAGAGCAAGCCAGCGGAAAGAGCCATGTGTCTCTTCGATGCACTTTCAAGAGGTGAATCCAGAGGCAGTCCGCAAACATCTTCCAGCTTGTCACGTGTCTCATCGGCATAATTTCAAAGGCGTGCCCCAAAAGGAAATTCCCAAATGATTGCCAGGCCTCCACATGTCTTAGGTCAGGCACAATGTCTCCACCAACAGGAGAGACTCAAGCAGAATATAGAAGACATAGGGGAGCCCACAGATGATGCCACATGTCTTAATCTAGCGTAATTTCAAGAGTGAAGGTAAGGGGTGAAATCTCAAATGAGCACGGGGCTACCATGTGGCCCCTATATGAATAGACCCTTGCATACTGCAAGTCACGTTAAGCGCCTGACCTAAGGAACTTCAAATGGCCATATATTTTGAGAAGACTTTTTGGAAAGGTCTCGACATCCTCTACACAATGGAGGCTTGAAACTTTAATTTTACTAGGGTTAGGTGGGTGAAAAGAAGGATTTTTTTGCAAACTATTAATGAAGGATCCAATTGCTTCAACCACCTAGATTTTATTTTTTGATCTGATGTTCTTCCTTCTTCAACACGCTGAATAGACATAGAGTGGTGGACTTGATAGATTGTGGGAAGATCCACATGGGCAATGATTGATGGTGGTTGAGCTTTCAAAGCAGGATTTAATGCATCAAAGGGGTGGTTGGAATAGAGTTCAATTTTCCCTCTCTTTTTCTCTCATTTTTATATATATTTTACGGAGGGGTAGATTCAAAGTTGGTCATTGTTTCTCCTCTCCCCCTCTCTCTTTCTTCCTTAGGGTACAATGCAGAGTCTAAGCCTCCTCCCATGGCTCTATAATGGTGTTTTCTTACCTCTTTCCCACTGATGATGTACTATGTAACATTTTGGAGCAATAAAATATGTTTCGTGATGCATTTGTCCATCCTTGGCTTATTTTTTTGTCTCTTCTTACCTCTCATCATTGCAGGGTATATTGTGCATACTATGATGTTTGTTGCAGGTTCTGGGAGTTGTGCTTAATGGGTTTTGAAGTGGTTTTCTATGTGAAAACTATCTCTAGTCTATGGTGCATCTTGTCCACCCTCTCCTCTGCTCACCTCTCTCCACTTCAGGAAGTTGGATTTGTGATCAACGAATTCCTTTCTTGGTGTATCACCGCTTAGTGTAGACTCTTCCACCCTCTCTCTTTCCCCCGTCCCCTTGGAATGGTTAGAATAGGATAGAATAGGTTATGCCCTTTGGAGTAGCTTGTGGCGGGTAGATTAGGAAGCAAGAACAGGCTTTTTCAAGAGGTCTATCTCCATTTTTGCAAGTCCCGCAGCTTGAGAGATGGTCCCATGTTGTCCAATCACATCGAATGCCCCAATTCACACCCAGGACCATTTGAGGGTACTTGTGATTCTACACTAACAATACATCCATAAGTTGTTTTGTAGTCCTTTCCTTTGAAACATTAAATAATATTGAAGATGCAAGACATATCCGGATTGTCCCAAATACCTTCCTATCCATAAAATCTCTTTACGCATACATCATGCTCGAGGGTTTGTTCCCTTTTTTAGATAGCAAAATATAAAGATCCTTATGATAAAGGTAATCTTCAGTTTGCTTCTTCCAAAGACTACAATTCCACCCATTGAATTTATCCTTTAATCTTCCATCATCTTCCATATCTCCCACTCAAGTTAAAACTTTCTCTATGATTCAACACTTCAAAACCAAACCAGGATTTGATACAAATTGTTAGGAAATAAGGGATAAAATATGTGAAACAATCCCACACAAAATCATAATAGTAGAAACTAATATGCAAAAAGATATTACATATTTGAAATAAAAGTGTAGAAAATATAAGAATAAAACATAGAGACAAGGTTTAATTTGGTTCACCCAATTTGGGCTACATCTACCAAGAGTCACGTATTCAAATTTTATTACAAGACACCAATTTCTCTTAATAAAATACCTAGATCTATTTGGAGCTATGGTCTACAAACTCTCTTTAATTCACACTTAAACTCACACACATCTACAATGATATGTCTACCCTATCAAAATCCCAAAGCAACATCAATAAGAAATAGCTTAAGCAATTTTACAATCCCACAGGTACCAAAACTGTGGGCCAAAACCGGCCCATAAACCTATGGTTCAAATATCCCACCCATATGAGAATAACATGTTTCGTGAGATGTTGGGCACACTTTCTTAGGCTAAAAACTATAGAGAGTGTACAGTACTTTTAGTGTATAGTATTCAACACTTCCACACATGAAATCAGTCTCCATAACGTAACAGTTTTTTTTTTAGTGATGAAACTTCTAACATGAAAAATGGTAAAAAATGAGTTACAATGAGTTGAAATCATGTTTCTAAAACCACAAGTGATGACTTAAGTCTTTAGAAACATTGTTAGGAGATCTACATTAGGATGGGAACAATATTATCTCTTCTAATAATAAGGCAAGAGAGAGATCAATCTATTACTTTTCAAGGCCTCCACAATCAACCCTAATGATCACAAATCAACTCCATGATGCTAAAACCATTTTTTGATTATCTATCACTTACTGAAATAGGTATTCACCATGTAGATGGGAGAATTTATCATTGAATGAGATTCTTTTCATGTTTCCACCTCTTATATTGAAATGAGGTGGTTATAATGTCCTTACTCCTTTGAATTTTGATCACAATACAAGGTTCAAATGAGTGTTTAAGAACACTACCAAGTGAGCGACATCAAGTGAAACTTAGATAATTTCTCATTCTTACGATACATGGTGATCTATATAAATATCGTCCTCTTACCCCTATTGGCTCTATAATTCTCCTCGAATGGAGTCAACTTCAGGATACTCATACACCTCTTTGCTCATATGCCTCTCATACGGATATATGATGGCTTGATCCTTCACACATGATGGTCATGAATGCCTCGGTATCTTGACTATATCATCCTGGCTTGTTCCTTAAAGATTTTTTAACATGATGGTAGAGTCAAGATGTGATGATCATAAAATTACTCCATGAGCTTCCCATTTCACATTTGAACATGATGATACCCTTTTCAACTTCACAATTCACTTCCTTGACCAAGATATCACATGAGTGGAAACATGCTTATAGTATCTGGACACATATTCACTCGATTACTCCTCATGGAAATAGGTTTCCTCCTCTATATGGAAGGATTGATCCTAGATGAGATTTGAAGGAATGTTTGAGGGTGATATCCATATTCTTGAACTCCAACTACATTGAAGCATTGTGAAAGCCACTCCCTAAATTGCAATATGTGAACACATCGCCAAGTATTGATTAAGCTTTTAGAAATAATCTATACAGATATAT
The DNA here is from genome assembly GCA_018340775.1 of Taxus wallichiana var. yunnanensis. Lineage (NCBI taxonomy): Eukaryota > Viridiplantae > Streptophyta > Pinopsida > Cupressales > Taxaceae > Taxus > Taxus wallichiana. The sequence goes on from CM031239.1 coordinate 290,190,531, forward strand.
GCTCCATTTTTGAGCTCAAGATGACTACCATCACCAATCATGGTGATCCTTTCTCATCATGCTCATGATTATCATTCCCTTGATGACTTGAATTTTAATGAGGTTCTAGATGTTTTAGATCCTTCATAGACCTCATGATTCTCTTGATTACACCCATTTTCCAAGTGATTGTCTATTACACATTTCGATGCATATTTTTTTTCCTCTAAACTCATTTAAGAACTCCCAGAAATCTTCCATAGAAGAAAACATTCACCATTGAAGCTCTCATTCCCTACACCCTGAATACCCAATGTTGAACAAATGGATCCTGAATGATATTTTATTTCCTAAAATTTCCTAAATTACTTCATACACCTTCAATTCTCTTCAAAATCACCCTCAGATGCTTTATAATTTCCCTAAACATTCCCAAAGTGTGTTTACCAACTACAAAATGGCCAAAATTTCCTTTTTAGGCCTTCGAAGGAAAATATCTTTCATTGAATCTCATTGAATTAATTTATCACCTTGGGTAATCATCCTTGCACACTAAAAACATTTAAAACCTTCTTAGGAATTTCATATCAGCCCACGGTGAAGGTTTGAATCAAGGCATGCTAGTCAGAGGAAGGATGCACAATGACTGGAAGGATGCACATATTGATTTCTATCAAGAGGAATGGATTGAATATTTCTACACCCTTAGTCCTATAACTTATACTTGCATATTGTGATCATTTATCTAAATTTTGGTGTTCTTGGTGTTTTATTACTGCTGATATTCAAATTTATCTATGTAATTTCATTACAAATATATACTGGTAGTTCACGACATCTAGCATTTACTTCCAACCTTGACTTTTTTTGCTAACTCTCATGGTTTTTATCACCTAAAGCTTAATGTTGGGAGCATATCAGCCATCTATAGATCTAAATTATAAATAGATACTTGAATTTAATCCTCCTAATGCTTATTCAATAGGTAAATGAGTCAAGAAGGGTGTGTATGATAAGAAATCTAAATTTTCTACCTACCAAGCTATCTAAAACCCTATTTTGGTGTTTCAACAACAAAATATTAATATCTGAGTTGATAAGGATTCTTAGAAGATAAATCTACCTAGAATTGGGTTATAAAACTTAGGAGTCTTCTTTAGTCACACCATTATGGATAAGACTCTAATACCGTCATGGAGAACACCATTTTGATAAATTTTATCCACATGGAATTAGAAATTAAAGTTTAATCACATGTTCCTGACCTCCACAATGTATTGAGCTCATTACCAAGCATTAATTAAGTGTGTATAAACACTCTTAGGAGGTATGTATTGATTAAGAGTATGATATGATTACTAGCATCACCTTGATGGATTTGGATGAAAATGGATGCTCCCAAAATGTAAAGGATTATTCAATATTTCCTCCTAACTCATTACTCCTAAGCTCCTAGAATCAGCCAAAGAAGTCAATGTTCATAATTTGACTGTTCATTCCTTGCACTTGAAATCTCATTGTTGAACAAACTATCCTTGAATGATCAAAAATTTCCTAAATATTCCTAAATTAATTCCAACACTTTTAAGGCTTTCAAAACCACCTTTAGATACTCAAGAAATTTTCATAACCCTCCGGGAGGATGCACACAGGCTTGAAATGGCCAATTGGCCTTTTAGGCTTTCCAACAAATTAGTATTTTAATGCAATAATGGACCTTTTTAAACCTTTTTGAAAACTTATACATGTTCACCCAATTCATTAGTAATACCTTCAAGGACAAGGTGATCATGACACAAGAGGCAAGTGGGCTTAGAGAGGGACTAAAGAATATTTGGGAGCAATATTTCACATTGTGGCTTGGTTGTCATGGTTTAAGTTTTGCATTTTTGGGTTATTTAATTCACACATGACAACATATCCATATGAAGATCATCGTATTACCTTTATATTATTCAAAATCATCCTTGAATCTTATCGATTCAGATTCTCATACACTTCTTTCTCATATCCCTCTCATGAGAATATGTGAATTCTTGATCCTTCACACATGATGGTCTTAGATGCCTCACTAGCTTGATTAGCTCATTTTGATTTGTCTCTCGAAGAGATTTGGAAACAATGGTAGAGTCAAGATACGATGATCATCTTTTCACTCATTGAGCCTCAATTTTCACCTTTGAACATGATGGTCTCTTCTTAATCTCATAATTCACCTCCCTATCCAAGATGTCACCTAAGTGGAAACATGCTTATGATGTCTCGCATGCCCTCTTTCTCAATTGCTCCTCATGGAGATAGGTTTCCTCCTCTTGATAGAAGGATTGATCCTAAATGAAACTTAGAGGAATTTCTGAGAATGAATTCCATGTTCTTGACCTCCACACTATACTTGAAACACTATAAATTCCACCTCCATGACTTGTAAGATGTGTGTTCATTACCAAGCATTGATTAAGTGTTTAGAAAAACTCTCATAAAATATGCATTGTTTGTGATCCTGAGATGATTTCCACCATCACTCATGGTGAGCTTCTCTTATCATGCTCTTGATGACCATTCCCTTCATGATTTGAATCTCAATGAAGCTCTTGATGTTTCAGATATTTCACAGACCTCATGATTTTTATGATTGCACCCATTTTCCTCATGATGTTTTAGATCCTTCACATACCTCATGATGACCATTCCCTTGATTATTTAAATCGATAAAAACTTACATATGTGTTTTGATTTATTATGTGTTATAAGAAATTGCATGAGTCCATATATTTGAGAAATTATTGCTACTTTTGGGAGTACGAGGTTTATAGAATATAGTTTTAAAACATCTAACACACCTAAAATGTCAAGTAAATAATCTAAAGGCCCAAAACTATATTCTTTCCCAAAATAGACATCAATTATAGAATTTAAACCCTAAAAGCTTAAGACCCAATTTTTCTTGAAAAATACCTATGTCTTGACCAAATTAGAATATGAAAAACCATCTTCCAAACCGTGTGAGTGATGGAGATGTGGGACTAGTTCCATAAGGTGAAGAGTGACCCTAATTTCTTATATTTACTAAGATAAATTTAAAGCATAAGATTTTCATTTATTAACCTTTATTAATCTTTAAATTTAAAGCATAAGATGGTGGACTTGATAGATTGTGGGAAGATCCATGATGAGAAATTGATTGATGGTGGTTGATCTTTCAAAGTAGGATTCAATGCATCACAGGGGTGGTTGGAACAGAGTTTGATTTTCCCTCTCTTTTTCTCTCATTCTTATATATATATATATATATATATATATTGTACAGAAGGGGCATATTCAAAGTTGGTCATTGTTTCTCCTCTACCCCCTCTCTCTTTCTTCCTTAGGGTAGAATGCAGAGTCTAAGCCTCCTCCCATGGCTCTATAATGGTGTTTTCTTGCCTCTTTCCCACTGATGATGTACCATGTAACATTTTGGAGCAATAAAATATGTTTTGTGATGCATTTGTCCATCCTTGGCTTATTTTGTTATCTCTTCTTACCTCTCATCATTGCAGGGTATATTGTGCATACTATGATGTTTGTTGCAGGTTTTGGGAGCTGTGCTTAATGGGTTTTGAAGTGATTCTCTATGTAAAAATATCTCCTTCTATGGTGCATCTTGTCGACCTCTCCTTTGCTCACCTATCTCCACTTCGGGAAGTTGTATTTGTGATCAACCACTTCCATTTCTGGTGTATCACCGCTTAGTGTAGGCTCTTCCACCCTCTCTCTTTCCCTATCCCCTTGGAATGGTTATAATAACATAAAATAGGTTTTTCCACTGCACTTTGGAGTACCTTGTGGCGGGTAGATTAGGAAGCAAGAACCATCTTTCTATAGAGGTCTATCTCAATTTTTGCAAGTCCCACACTTGAGAGATGGTCCCATGTTGTCCAATCACATCGAATGCCCCAATTCACACCCGGACCATTCAAGGGTACTTGTGATTCTACACTAAAAATACATCCATAATTTATTTTGTAGTCCTTTCCTTTAAAACATTAAATAATACTAAAGATGCAATACATATCTTTTGTCCCAAATACCTTCCTATCCATAAAATCACATTCTACATACATCATGCTCGAGGTTTGATCCCTTTTTTAGATAGAAAAATATAAAGATCCTTATGATAAAGGTAATCTTCAGTTTGCATCTTCTAAAGACTAAAATTCCACCCATTGAATTTATCAACCTTTTATCTTCCATCATCTTCCATATCTCCCACTCAAGTTAAAACTTTCTCTACGATTCAACACTTCAGTAAACCAAACCAGGATTTGATACTAATTGTTAGGAAATAAGGGATAAAATGAAACAATCCCACACAAAATCGAAATAGTAGAAACTAATATGCAAAAAGATATTACAGATTTGAAATAAAAGTGTAGAAAATAAAAGAACAAAACATAGAGACAAGATTTAATGTGGTTCACCCAATTTGGGCTACATCTACTAAGAATCACTTGTTCATATTTTATTACAAGACACCTCTTTCTCTCAATAAAATACCTAGATCTATTTGGAGCTATGGTCTACAAACTCTCCCAATTCACACTTAAACTCACACACATCTACAATGATATGTCTACCCTATCAAAATCCCAAAACAACATCAATAAGAAATGGCCTAAGCAGCTTTTGATCCCATAGGAACCAAAACGTGGGCCAAAATGCCCATAAACCTATGGTTCAAATATCCCAACCCATATGAGAATAACATGTTTCGTGAGATGTTGGGCAAGTTTTTTTAGGCTAAAAATATAGAGAGTGTAAGTACTTTTAGTGTATAGTATTCAACACTTCCACACATGAAATCAGTCTCCATAACGTAACATTTTTTTTTGAGTGATGAAACTTCTAACATGAAATACTTGGTAAAAAATGAGTTACAATGAGTTGAAAGCATGTTTCTAAAACCACAAGTGATGACTTAAGTATTTAGAAAAATTGTTAGGAGATCTACATTAGGATGGGAACAATATTCTCTCTCCTCTCTTCTAATAATAAGGCAAGAGAGACGATCGATCTCTTACTTTTCAAGGCCTCCACAATCAACCCTAATGATCACAAATCAACTCCATGATGCTAAAACCATTTTTGATTATCTATCACTTCTTGAAATAGGTATTCACCATGTAGATGGGAGAATTTATCATTGAATGAGATTCTTTTCATGTTTCCACCTCTTATATTGAAATGAGGTGGTTATAATGTCCTTACTCCTTTGAATTTTGATCACAATACAAGGTTCAAATGAGTGTTTAAGAACACTACCAAGTGAGCGACATCAAGTGAAACTTAGATAATTTCTCGTTCTTACATACATGGTGATCTATATAAATATCGTCCTCTTACCCCTATTGGCTCTATAATTCTCCTCGAATGGAGTCAACTTCAGGATACTCATACACCTCTTTGCTCATATTCCTCTCATGACGGATATATGATGGCTTGATCCTTCACACATGATGGTCATGAATGCCTCGGTATCTTGACTATATCATCCCGGCTTGTTCCTTAAAGATTTTTAACATGATGGTAGAGTCAAGATATGATGATCATAAAATTACTCCATGAGCTTCCCATTTCACCTTTGAACATGATGATACCCTTTTTAACTTCACAATTCACTTCCTTGACCAAGATATCACATGAGTGGAAACATGCTTATAGTATCTAGACACATCTTCGATCGATTACTCCTCATGGAAATAGGTTTCCTCCTCTATATGGAAGGATTGATCCCTAAATGAGATTTGAAGGAATGTTTGAGGGTGATATCCATCTTCTTGAACTCCAACTACATTGAAGCATTGTGAAAGCCACTCCCTAAATTTCAATATGTGAACACATCACCAAGTATTGATTAAGCATTTAGAGATAATCTATACGAGATATGCTCCATTTTTGAGCTCAAGATGACTACCATCACCAATCATGGTGATCCTTTCTCATCATGCTCATTATTATCATTCTCTTGATGACTTGAATTTTAATGAGGTTCTAGATGTTTCAGATCCTTCATAGATCTCATGATTCTCTTGATTACACCCATTTTCCAATATAAGGTTCAAATGAGTGTTTAAGAACACTACCAAGTGAGTGACATCAAGTGAAACTCGGATAATTTCTCGTTCTTACATACATGGTGATATATATAAATATCGTCCTCTTACCCCTATTGGCTCCAAAATTCTCCTCGAATGGAATCAACTTCAGGCTACTCATACACCTCTTTGCTCATATGCCTCTCATAGAGATATATTATGCCTTGATCCTTCACACATGATGGTCATGAATGCCTCGGTATCTTGACTATATCATCTAGGCTTGTTCCTTAAAGAGTTTTGAACATGATGGCAGATTCAAGATATGATGATCATAAAATTACTCCATGAGCTTCCCATTTCACATTTGAACATGAAGATACCCTTTTCAACTTCACAATTCACTTCCTTGACCAAGATATCACATGAGTGGAAACATGCTTATAGTATCTAGACACATCTTCGATCGATTACTCCTCATGGAAATAGGTTTCCTCCTCTATATGGAAGGATTGATCCCTAGATGAGATTTGAAGGAATGTTTGAGGGAGATATCCATGTTCTTGAACTCCAATTACATTGAAGCATTGTGAAATCCACTCCCTAAATTTCATTATGTGAACACATCGCCAAGTATTGATTAAGCATTTAGAGATAATCTCTACAGACATGCACCATTTTTGAGCTCAAGATGACTACCATCCATCACAATCATGGTGATCCTTTCTCATCATGCTCATTATTATCATTCTCTTGATGAATTGAATTTTAATGAGGTTCTAGATGTTTCAGATCCTTCATAGACCTCATGATTCTCTTGATTACACCCATTTTCCAAGTGACTGTCTACTACACATTTCAATGCATATTGTTTTTCCTCTAAAATCATTTAGGAATTCCTAGAATATTCCACAAAATAAAACATTCATCATTGAAGCTCTCATTCCCTACACCCTAAATACCCAATGTTGAACAAATGGATCCTGAATGATATTTTATTTCCTAAAATTTCCTAAATTACTTCATACACCTTCAATTCTCTTCAAAATCACCCTCAGATAATTTATAATTTCCCTAAACATTCCCAAAGTGTGTTTACCAACTACAAAATGGCCAAATTTTCCTTTCTAGTCCTCTCAAGGAGAACATCTTTAATTGAATCTCATTGAATTAATTTATCAGCTTGGGTAATCATCCTTGCACACTAAAAGAATTTAAAACCTTCTTAGGAATTTCCTATCAGCCAGGTTGAAGTTTGAAGGTAGTCCAAGAAGGCATGCTAGTCGGAGGAAGGATGCACATATTGATTTCTATCAAGAGGAATGGATTGAATATTTCTACGCCCTTAGTCATATAACTTATACTTGAATATTGTGATCATTTATCTAAATTTTGATGTTCTTGGTGTTTTATCACTGCTGATATTCAAATTTATATATGTAATTTCATTACAAATATATACTCGGGTAGTTCACGACATCTAGCATTTACTTCCAACCTTGACTTTTTTGCTAACTCTCATGGTTTTTATCACCTAAAGCTTAATGTTGGGAGCATATCAGCCATCTATAGATCTAAATTATAAATAGATACTTGAATTTAATCCTCCTAATGCTTATTCAATAGGTAAATGAGTCAAGAAGGGTGTGTATGATAAGAAATATAAATTTTCTACCTACCAGGCTATCTAAAACCCTATTTTGGTGTTTTAACAATAAAATATTAATATCTCGAGTCGATAAGGATTCTTAGAAGATAAATCTACCTAGAATTGGGTTATAAAACTTAGGAGTCTTCTTTAGTCACACCATTATGGATAAGACTCTAATACCGTCATGGAGAACACCCTTTTGATAAATTTTATCCACATGGAATTAGAAATTAAAGTTTAATCACATGTTCCTGACCTCCACAATGTATTGAGCTCATTACCAAGCATTAATTAAGTTTTTATAAACACTCTTAGGAGGTATGTATTGATTAAGAGTATGATATGATTACTAGCATCACCTTCGATGGATTTGGATGAAAATGGATGCTCCCAAAATGTAAAGGATTATTCAATATTTCCTCCTAACTCATTACGAAGCTCCTAGAATCAGCCAGAGAAGTCAATGTTCATAATTTGACTTCTCATTCCTTGCACTTGAAATCTCATTGTTGAACATACTATCCTTGAATGATCAAAAATTTCCTAAATATTCCTAAATTAATTCCAACACTTTTAAGGATTTCAAAAACCACCTTTAGATACTCAAGAAATTTTCATAACCCTCCAGGAGGATGCACACAGGCTTCGAAATGGCCAAATTGGCCTTTTTAGGCTTGTCAACAAATTAGTATTTTACTGCAATAATGGACCTTTTTAAACCTTTTTGAAAACTTATACATGTTCACCCAATGCATTAGTAACACCTTCAATGACAAGGTGATCATGAAACAAGAGGCAGGTGGGCTTAGAGAGGGACTAAAGAATATTTGGGAGCAATATTTCATATTGTGGCTTCGTTTTCATGGTTTAAGTTTTGCATTTTTGGGTTATTTAATTCACACATGACAACATATCCATATGAAGATCATCGTATTACCTTTATATTATTCAAAATCCTCCTTGAATGGAATCAAATTCAGGATTCTCACACACTTCTTTCTCATATCCATCTCATGAGAATATGTGACTCCTTGATCCTTCACACATGATGGTCTTAGATGCCTCACTAGCTTGATTAGCTCATTTTGATTTGTCTCTCGAAGAGATTTGGAAACAATGGTAGAGTCAAGATACAATGATCATATTTTGACTCATTGAGCCTCAATTTTCACCTTTGAACATGATGGTCTCTTCTTAATCTCATAATTCACCTCCCTATCCAAGATGTCACCTAAGTGGAAACATGCTTATGATGTCTGCACGCCCTCTTTCTCAATTGCTCCTCACAGAGATAGGTTTCCTCCTCTTGTTAGAAGGATTGATCCTAAATGAAACTTAGAGGAATTTCTGAGAATGAATTCCATGTTCTTGACATCCACACTATACTGAAACATTGTAAATTCCACCTCTATGACTTGTAAGATGTGTGTTCATTACCAAGCATTGATTAAGTGTTTAGAAAAACTCTCATGAAATATGCATTGTTTATGATCCTGAGATGACTTCCACCATCACTCATGGTGAGATTCTCTTATCATGCTCTTGATGACAATTCCTTCATGATTTGAATCTCGATGAAGCTCTTGATGTTTCGGATATTTCACAAACCTCATAATTTTTATGATTGCACCCATTTTCCTCATGATGTGTTAGATCCTTCACATACCTCATGATGACCATTCCCTTGATTATTTAAATCAATAAAAACCTACATATGTGTTTTGATTTATTATGTGTTATAAGAAATTGCATGAATCCATATATTTGAGAAATTATTGCTACTTTTTGGAGTTACGAGGTTTATAGAATATAGTTTTGAAACATCTAACACACCTACAAATTTCAGTAAATAATCTAAAGGCCCAAAACTATATTCTTTCCCAAAATAGACATCAATTATAGAATTTAAACCCTAAAATCTTAAGACTGAATTCTGAAATCTTGAAAAATACCTATGTATTGACCAAATTAGAATATGAAAAACCATCTTCCAAACTGTGACTGATGGAGATGTGGGACTAGTTCCATAAGGTGCAGAGTGACCCTAATTTCTTATATTTACTAAGATAAATTTAAAGCATAAGATTTTCATTTATTAATCTTTATAATTTATTATTTCTTATAATAAAGTATTAAATAAATAATAAAGTATAAATATTAATAAATGAAAATCTTATACTTAAACCATTTATTTCAGTAAATATATCCCTCCTACAACCATATATACCACATAACAAATAGAACGTGAGAATATTATAACGTGAGTGCATTATAACGCTCTCGCATTTGATCTTCTTGTAGTTTGAAATACCCAATCCATAGCCTTGGATTTTGTTAGTGTGAGTTATCCTATGTGTCCTCCTCTCATGTTGGAGGGTCATCTCACATGGGTTAGGTTTAGGGTTTCATATGTGTCATGCACTAGGGTTACTCAGCACCCTATATGTACCCCTTTTCTATTCATTTATGAGCATGCCAAGACACTCCGTTGTCTTTCCTCTATGCAAGATTTGTTTCTATTAAGCAAGTTCTTCCATTACTGATCAATTTTTTCCTTGCTATCACTAGAGATTTCACAATTCCGTTGGAGTGAAACTACTTCGTGGTGCCTTGTTTCCGATTTGATTCTCGCAAACTCTTTTCATGGTATCAGAGTTGAGATCAGGTAAACGTGCACTCGATTTGTTTTTTGTTGCGATTACTCTTACTTGGTTTCGTTATTTTACTCGATCACTATTTTCTGGAAATTATCTTGCTAATATCTCTAACAAGCTTTCTCGGAAAGTTTTTTGTGTTTTTTTTCTTGTGCATGTTGTCTGTGGTTGCAGGATCCTTGAGTTCTTCAGTCGTGGTTGCTCATCAACGAACTGCTGTCCCTCTGACCATTTTTGGACTATTCAAACTGCCATCACTATTCATTCACGTGTGGCCTACTTTTTTCTTCATTCCAGGTGTTTTGTGGACTATTCGAGGCATTTTCTTGGACCTTTCAGGTGTTTTTTATTGTTCTAGCATTTTTTATTGTTCAGGCATTTTTTAATCATCTGCCACGTTTTTTTACTTCTGTAGACTGCGTGGACTATGGACTTCTCCCCTTGGTGCCCACACACCTACAATAGCTCTCTTTTTTTCCCAAACACTGGTAATCTCTAATGGCGCGGCCCTTTTTACTTTGCGTTTTTCCTTGGGCGCGGCCTATCTCGAACAGTCATTTTTGGTAAAAAAATTAATTCCTTTCCTTTTTAAACTCGGTCTATTAAATCCTTAGTTTTCTAGCAAAAATGTCCCAAGTTCTTCTTGTTTTTTAAAAAAGCTTTCCTTTATAAATTAAAAACCACCGCCTTTTACAAAATGGCCCGAGTTTCCTTTTGTTTAAAAGCTTTCCTTTTAAAACATAAAATCAACAATTCTTTTTGGTATGTGTTTTTAAATAAAATATATATATTTCTTTATTTAAAAGATACTTTCTAAAAACGCCTTATCTTCATCTAAAAATTCTTGTTTTAAACGCCTTCTTTCAAAATCTTCTGTTTTAGAAAATATTAAAAAAGTGCTTTTTTTAGTGATTTGCTTAATTAAAGCCTTTTTCAACATTCATTAGATTTAATTACATTAGATCTAATTTAATTTCACCTTATTTAAACTATATTTCTTTGGCATTATAAAATTTGGTTTTTTGGCTTGTTGTATTTCTAACCTTCCGTCGAGTGCCGAAGACGAAGGGTGAGGTCCGGGATTGGCAGGTGGCTAATCCCCCCTCGCAATACAAACAAACCCTATCTCAAATTCTATGTCATTTCCAACGAGCATACATACGACACCCTTTGCATGCATTTAGGGCACTTTTTTAATCCATTTGCAGGCTTATTGGCTTTTTCTCATCAAATTGCGGAATTGGTTTTTGCTATAACTTTTGACTCGTTGCTCGGTTTTGAGCACTTCTTTAGTCAAAGTTACATATTTTTTTGCATTTTAGATGATGGGATCATTAGCTTTGTAAATGCACTAATTGTATAAAGTGCCACATTCTGGGGGGTGTCTTTGTATTGCTTAAGTCAGTTCAATTTTTTGAGCTTTGTTCTATTCCTTTTCGTGGACTTGTGAGCACGTCTGCCTTTTTACGAAAAATGGATTCTTTCATATGACATGAGACACTTTTTCTCACCACTAGGGTTGGATTTTTCCTCCTTTCTATTTTTTGCTTGTGCTTGTTTACGGTGTTCCTCTTTTGTTGCGCTCCACGAAACACTATTGTGGTCTCCTCTCTTGCGCGTTATTACGCTAATTGCAAGACGAGTTACCAAGTGTTTCAAACCACATGCACGGACCCGATTGTAATAAATGCACTAAACTATAAAGTGTCGAAAGTAGGGGGTTGTTATTGTCCTAGGTGGTGTTTCTTTTCGCATTTCCTTCTCTCTCTCTCTCTCACTTTGTGGATGCACTTTCAATTCCTTTGCTTACAACGTTCAATTTTTTTGAATGGATATCGAAAATAATAATGAAACTAAGGGGTAAAGGGTTATACCACATCACCATGGGAATTGAGACTAAACCAGATGACAAACCTGAAAAATCTAAGTGGTTAAACCGTAGTGATGAAGCTTTAGGTCTTCTCTACATGTCCATTTCTCTTGACTTGCTCTTCCACATTGAGACATCTAAAACAGCTAAATCTGTGTGGAAAATGTTGGATGTGATGTTTGGACAACTAGATGACATGAGAGCGCATGAGTTGGAAAATGAACTACTAGGGTTAAATCCTAGTGACTTTGAAAACCTACAAGCCTTCTTCTCGAAATTTGTCCACATTAGATTATTGTTAAAAGGATGTCAAGTAGAAAAGAAAGATTCTCAACTGATCTTGTCGATTCTCTCTAAACTAGGTCCCGAATACTCTGTCTTCGTGTCAACTTTCTACGCTACAAAATATGCTTTGGGCAATACTTGGACAATGCCCTCCTTTGACTATTTTTCGTCCCAACTCATTCGAGAACAGGACAAACTCATTCAAATGGGGTCTCTCAAGTCCAAGTCACATGCCCTTGTAGCAAGTACTAGCAAGGGAAAGAAGACTGAAAAGAAGAAAGAAACTAAGGATCAACCTAAGAAAGAAACCAAGATCAAACCTAAAAATGACACAAACACTTTGACTTCTAAGCCTAGGGCATAGAAAAGTAAGTATTTGTGTTCCTATTGCAAGAAGACTGGTCATGATGAGCAACATTGTTTAAGAAATCAGATTGATCACTTATCTCATTTACTTGAGAAAAATAAAATAAGTGTTCCTGAATCAATAAAACAAAGTGCTCCGAAGGCCGAGTCTTCTATTGCAAAAGGTGCTAGAAATGATAAGAAGAAAGGAAAGGCCCTTGTAGCCAAAGTTGCTCCTTCATCGACATGGATTATAGATTTCGGTGCCTCACACCACATGGGTTCTTCACATGTTGAGTTTTCCAACATCAAACCTTGTGGAATGTCCCAAATCACAATGGGTAATGACACGACAGTGTCGGTTTCCAGTAGTGGATCGGTAGAGATGGATGGGGAACATTTAACCAAGTGTTGAGTGTTCCTGATCTCTCTACCAATCTCCTATCGGTTTACCAAATTACTCACCTTGGTGAAGGAATGTGAGTAGAATTTGGTCCTAACTCGGTTATTATTTGTGAGCTTAACAATGACACTACAATGGCTGAGGGAAAGGTAGATCACCATTCACGGTTGTACACCTTCTCCCACTTTACTTCTGATTCTACGCCCACTGCCTTGCTCACTCATGCAAATGAGGTTAGTAAGCTATGGCATGAGCATTTTGGACATCTAAATTGTCACTACCTTGAACAATTGAGTCAAAACGAAATGGTCAACGGGTTGCCTCGCGTCAAGTTTTCTAAGGGTCTTTGTGAGGGTTGTACCCTTGGAAAGAATCCTGAAAATAACTTTGACACAGGAAAAGCATGGAGAGCCACTCGTCCCTTAGATCTTGTTCACAATGATGTTTCTAGTCCATTTCCTTCTCCTTCATTTACTAGAGCTCTTTATGTGCTAACCTTCATTGATGACTATTCGCGATATACTTTTGTACATTTTCTTAAGCTTAAGTCTGAAGTCTTTGAACATTTTTAGGACTTTAAGGCTCTTGCTGAGAAACAGGCGGAACGGTCTATCAAGGTTCTCCAAACCGACAATGGAGGTGAATATGTAAATAATAGGTTCATGGATTTCTATACTTTTGAAGGGATCTCTTTGCAACATATAGTTGCTTATAGCCCTTCATAGAATGGAGTTGCAGAAAGAAAGAATCGTACTTTGAAGGAGATGGCCACTTGTATGATTCACTTGAAGTCTCTTCCTCCGCAGTATTGGGTCGAAGCAGTGAATTGTGAAAATTACATTCAAAATCATGTTCCACACAAGGCAATAAGAGGGATGACACCCTTTGAAGCCTGGTTTGGATGCAAGCCTGATGTTGAGCACTTTCGAGTCTTCGGATCCAAGGCTATGGCTTGGATTCCCAAGAAGAAACACAAGGCCTTGGAACCACAATCCAAACCTTGTATCTTTGTAGGGTATCCTGATGGCATGAAGGGATATCGATTGATGAATTCTACTTCTCATGAGCTATATATTGAGAGAAGTGTTAAGTTTGATGAGTCTTCTTCGACTTCTACTTCTCCACCTATAGAGGTTCTTCAGCTCACTGATTCAGATTCTGACTCATTAGATGATGATATTGTTGAGCGTGCTCCTCTTCCGGATCCTCCCGACCATCAGATCTTTGAGTCTTCTGATTCTGACAGTAGTGATGATGAGGAATATGTCCCTTCTCACTCAAGTGAAGAATCTTTTGACTCGAGCTTTGATCCTCCTGGTCCCGCTTGGCTAGGATACCTTTGCAAAGTGCTTTGGAGATTTAGTTGGAGATACTTCGGATATGAGATGTACTCACTTAGATTTCATTGGACCCCACTCTTTCTTCACCTCTGCTTCTGATCCACAGTCTTTCCGGGAGGCTTCTGGTATTCCTGAGTGGGATTCTACCATGGATGAGGAGTATTCCTCTCTCATGAAGAACGATACTTGGGATCTCACCACTCTTCTCGAAAGGAAGAAAAATCATTCGATGTAAGTGGGTGTTCAAAAAAGTATGGAGTAGATGGAGACGTCGAAAATTTTAAAGCACGATTAGTAGCTAAGGGTTTCTCCTAGATAGCTAGGGTTGATTATATAGAAACCTTTTCTCTGGTTGTGAAGATGACTTCTATTCGACTAACCCTAGCCATTGCCATAACAAACAGATGGAAAGTCCATCAAATGGACGTTAAGAGTGCCTTCCTTCATGGTGACCTAGAGGAAGAGATCTATATGGAACAACCTCCGGGTTATGTCCAAGATTCCTCCCTCATTTATAAGTTAAAGAAGTCTCTTTATGGCCTTAAACAAACTTCTTGGGCTTGGTATGCCAAGATGGACTCCTTCTTACTTACATCAGGGTTTACTAGGTGTCACTCTGATCCAAATGTTTATATTATATGGCAAGATGACTCCATACTCATTCTTGTTCTCTATGTTGATGACTTGTTGATCACAGGCAGCTCTTCCTCTATTATTGATTCTATAAAGATCACCTTAGCCAACAAGTTTTCCATGACTGACTTAGGTCTACTTCATTACTTCCTTGGGATCTAGATTTCACAATCTGACTCGGGAATCTTGATTTCACAACCTAAGTATGCTCTTGATTTGCTAGCTCGGCCGGATGTCCGATTGCAAGTCTTCTCCTACTCCTTTTCGTTCTGGGGTTAAGTTGGTTTTAGATTGCTCTACTCCCTTGGTTGATGGTACTCTTTATTGATAGTTAGTTGGGAGCTTGATCTACTTGACTCACACTCGACCGGATTTATCATATGTTGTTGGGATCATGTCCATATTCATACAGGAGCCACATGAGCTACATTGGAAAGTAGCTAAATGGATCCTTCATTATGTTCATGAAACTTATGCTTGATAGCATACACTATCATGGAGGGGTTAATATTGACTTGATTGGATTCACAGATTCTAATTGGGCCAGTGACTTAGATCATCGGAAATCTACTTCTGGATACAGTTTCTCTCTTGGTTCGGGTCCTATTAGTTGGTCTAGCAAGAAGCAGAATGTAATTGCGATATCATCTACATAGGCAAAATACAGAGGAGCAGTTAACGCTACCACAGAAGCTATTTGGCTACAAGTTATTCTGACAGAGTTTGGCATCCACTTTCAGCAGCCTACCATTATCTACTGTGATAACACGAGCACTATCTCTATTTTTAGAAATTCAGTTCAGCATCAGTGGATGAAGCACATTGAGATCCATATGCACTTCATACGGGAGCTTATTCATGATGGTATCATCGACATTCAGTACATTCAGACAGCTGATCAGATTGCAAACTTATTCACCAAGCCTTTCACTGAGATGAAGTTTCTTCACTTACGGTCTCTTCTTGGGGTGAGGTCTTCTGCAGCTTCCCATCTTCTTAGGGCTATTTATTCCTTCTTTTCTTCTTCTTCTTCTAGGAAGATTGTGTTTGTATATGGGCACCTTATCAGGCCTTTAGTTACCGGGCCCCATTGGCACATCTTTCTTAGTTGTTTAGGAGTGTCTTCCTCTTCCATCTGACTCATCATAGCCGCTACCCCAGCTTCGATGAAGGGGGGTGTTAGTGTGAGTTATCCTATGTGTCCTCCTCTCATGTTGGAGGGTCATCTCACATGGGTTAGGTTTACGGTTAGGTTTAGGGTTTCATATGTGTCATGCACTAGGGTTACTTAGCACCTTATATGTACCCCTTTTCTATTCATTTATGAGCATACCGAGACACTCCATTTGTCTTTCCTCTATGCAAGCTTTGTTTCGTGAGCAAGTTCTTCCATTCTTGATCAATTTTTTCCTTGCTATCGCTGGAGCTTTCATGATTTCGTTGGAGTCCAACTACTTCATGGTGCTCATTTCCGATTTGATTATCACAAACTCTTTTCAAATTTTCCTTGGATATCTAAACCTAAGCCTTGTATTGTGTAATCTGTGAATAAATCTGTGTTTGATAGAAAAACATCAAAATCTCACGTGTGCACCTCAATATCTCATGAATTATGACATAATATTAAAAAAATTATACTACAATGTCAAGCTCAGTTTTACCTTGGTGACAATATAATTATTTCTAAAATCCTATTAGTTTAAGGCTTTCATCCATAATTTCTTTTACTAGTGCCTTATTTTCTTGCAAAAACCTATGCATATGTTTTGGTGCACAATTTATGATTTTTTCATCCAAAAAGATTTTTTTCTAAACTACATTCTACACACACTAAAAGAAAAACAAGAAAACTAATTTTTTTCTCAAATTTATGGGGGTGCACACACAAATATTTCATTTTCGAGATATGTGCACTTTGAAAATTAATAAAAAAATTATATATTCATCCAAAAATTATGAAAAATTAGTGGGAGCTTGCACATGGTTTTAGCTAACTTTTTACAAAAGGGATTTGAAAAATAATTTATAGAACTCAAAAATGGAGGGCGCACACACAATAGGTTCTTATCTCTTTAACACAAAAATAGACATACTTTGTGTGTGCACCACATTTGAACCTCTTAATCTCTACCATTTTCATAAAAACTAGTAGTTTAGAAACTAGATTCTGAGCTCTACAGTACTCATTCTTATCACTTTGTCAAATTTTGAGCATATGCATGCCAAATTATTGGATGAAGTTCAGGTTTCGCTGATTTTAGGAAAAATATGTCTAGTTTTGACCCCTTTCGGCCCCCATTTCCATGCACTTACCCAAGTATATTGAATCTCATCTGGCATAGATTGTACATCTTAAAATCCTAAGAAGGGCATTGTATCCTATTTAACATAGAGCGTGACTCGGAATATAACATAATAATTGATCAAATAATATAACTGTCATAATCTCTGTCTGAATCATCCCTCCAAACTCCCATAAGGCTCAACATAGTCGGTATCACATAGGATTGTTCAATGGACAACCCATATAGGAGAGAGAATTTGAGCCTTAGGTGGTGCACATTCCCAATATATTGAGCAAGCTCAAAGTATACCAAATGGATAAAAGTGGGTTTTCGGTATATGTGAGACACCACTTCTAAACTCATACTTAACTTAATGTTAAGGGTACTTAGACACACACCTTCTCTCTCCAAACATACACTTTTTCGATTGTTTCCCTTAGGGTCGGCAAGTGTAGGGTGCAAAACATAACACATAACTACATTACTAACACAATGGTTATTTACACACGACCATAGCATCTCATGCATGGTATATTTACGAGGTATAACACAAAATTACTTCCACAGATCATAACACATCATGTTTCCACATATTGCACCCAGAAGTGCAAGTACAGTCTGATAGGGGTCATAATATAACCTTATGGCCCCAATTCACAATATATATCAATCACATAATGCATGAAACATATGTACAATGAACATAGTGACTAACATCACAACATATACATAATTACAATACAACATGGTGACATAACATCATGATATATCACAACACAATGGAAACAACACAATATGACACATTCTCTACAAAGCGCTTGTCATGCAATCACATTACTACACATATAAAATATCACATAATAATGAAACACTACAACACTTCATAATCCATAATCACATTCCTTTCACACATCAAGTTGGTACATCATGTGTGGAATTAACATTGCATTCATGAAGGAGAGAGTAATTCACTCATCACGAAACACATCAATCATCATAATGAGTCCACACTACGTGGCATGCACAATAGGTGCATTCATATATTCATAAGTATAATTCTTTTAACATCACAATATAATATCACATTACTCCTCCATCTCCTCCAACATCATACATATTCATCATAACACCAAATATCCAATAGTTTTAGAGCATGAACCTCCACTCTGATACCAAATGTCACGCTCACAATTTTGACACACAAATACAACAATAAAAATACATGAATAATTTTTTGACTTTCATTACTTGTTACAAGAAAAACACATTGGCTTACTTAGGAAAAATCCACATCACAAGTGACGCTTGTACAACATGGACCCACTCATATGGCATGATAACATTATATTCACAAAATGTCATACTTCCTTGAATGAACAATTACAAACACTAGTCACATCACGAATAGGAACCTTCCATGACACAACGTTTCTAAGGTTACATTTTATTATAATAATATTTCCTTATTTATCTTTAAAGATTTAAAGAACACTAAATAAGTAGACATATAATCCCATATTCTAAATTATGTTTTCCTTCATTTCATTAAACATTTAGCTTCCAATGAGTACACTTAATTTGGTTCTTTCTCTTATTTTAAATCATTTATATGACTCCATTGAGGGTTAGAACATTTTTAATCACATACGAGAGACCTAAAGTTTGATCTCAAGCTGAGGGTCCTTTCTCCTGAAACCATATTTTCATTATTTGACCTTAATTATTTGAAGAACACTTAGACACACACGAGGCTTCTATTATTTTATATAGGTTGATTGTTAATAGGAACATTTAGACACACATGAGGCTTCTATTATTTGTCTTAATGATTTGTTTATAAGGAACATATTTACTTGGTTTAGCATTATAATTTCATTACACATTAGGAACTAGTGTGAGATTAAGAGGGAAGAGGTCTCAGTAATTAAAAGGATTAAGATTCTAAATTCTTTTTCATACTTTAATAACTCGGATGGGTTCATATTAACATTTACATTTCATGAGTTACTTTTTCACAAATAATAGTCTATGTTTTCTCAAATTCTCTATTTAACATGGAATCATATTAACATTTACATTTCATGAGCTTCCAGGAGGCTCAACCTTGAGACTCTTGATGTGGAGAAGGAGCCTTTTGAACTTGAGATTGCACATGACCTGACTGAATATCAGTAGTGCCAGTCCCCGGGAAGTGCGGATGGATAGCTCTTCTAAGAGGTTGGAGGCCTTAGAGGCTGAGATGAAATTGCTGAAGGATGAGGTCAAGAACCTAGCTAAACAGAAAGGCAAGAAAAGCATGGAGGAGGAGGGGAACATTGATAGCAGTCAGATTG
The DNA here is from genome assembly GCA_018340775.1 of Taxus wallichiana var. yunnanensis. Taxonomy (NCBI): domain Eukaryota; kingdom Viridiplantae; phylum Streptophyta; class Pinopsida; order Cupressales; family Taxaceae; genus Taxus; species Taxus wallichiana. Next base: position 290,210,383 of record CM031239.1, read on the forward strand.
AAGACATATACAAGAAGCTGACCTCCTTAGACTCCCGCTTAGGGAAGGCCAAGACTAGACATGATTACAACATTTCCGCCTTTAGGGCGATTGAGGAGTTCATCGAGGGTCATGCCAAAAGTGTTTCCAACCTCAGCGGTGTCCCGGCTGCACTTTGGGGCAACGAAAAAGAAAGCAAAAGAACCATTGAGGAGCTTGATAAGACTGATGCTGCCCATATGACTGCTTTGAGTATGTTTCATGCCTGGAAGAGAATCAAGATCAGTATCGATAAAGCTGCCAAGAAGTAGTTCTGGATGCTTCTGCTGCTTTTAGTTGTTTTTTTGTTGTTTCTCTGCGGTCGGTTTACTGTTTTTTTGCTGTTGTTTTGTTGTTTTGTCTCGTTTGAGTAGTTGTTTCTGAGCTACTTAGAGCTTCATTGTAACACTTGGATCTTGATCCATTCTCTCTGTTTCTCACTCTTATTCCGGCTCTCAGGCCTTCTTTTGTATTCAAGGGTATAGTCCCTTTCAAAAAACTATTTGCCAATAATAATAAAAAAATGTTTAATCAAGTTATAAAAAAGCTTTGAATTTTATAGACTAAACTTTCAAACACTAAGCGTTAATTACAATTTTCCTATTCACCACCAAGAAATCTTGATGTAATATTATAACAAACCAAATTGATAGCTGAAATTAGGTATGGAATTCATCCACAACCCAAATCCTCTAAGATGTCTTTCAAAAGCAACTCCTAAATTTTTCACCTAAAACCCTTCATTCTACTCATGTGTCATATTAAAAAGTTACATTAGATTTAAAACTAGATTCTCTTGAGGTACTAACTTAAGAGGCCCATTTAATTTATGGTTCACTAAAGTTTGTATGATCACCCATTAGTGTTACAGATTTACATTTCCTATTTTCCCGATGCTACCTAGTAGGTTCGTGGCTTAGCCTCAACACAACTAAACAATTACGTTGCTTAGAATTTATGTCCTACATGACCCAAAGTGACTTTATACCTTAGATTAAAACATCCCAAACAAATTCCACATGCATAGATACAATTCCTAGGAGGAAACCCACATACTTTAGATAGTGTTTAACCATTTTTGTTCCTACATGGGAGGGTTTTCGCAAAAATGTCGATATGCGTACATGCTATTATGGTAACCTGAATTTGGAATCTTATTTCCATTAGGATACATTGTGGGTCAACTAAGAGGGTAAACAAAAATCATGTTTTCTAACAGATGCAAGGATGGACTTGAAGTAAATATTCCCATAATCCATTGCTTCATTAAATATAGGACTTGTATTATACATAAGATGACATCGTGAGTTATCCACTAGACAAGTGATTCGCATAACAAAACAAAAGGGGCACAACTCATCATCATGAGGTTTTATTAAAGCATGAAACATGACACTAGAAATATTATTTGGTAAAAGAAAACACCTATACTTAGGATGGTCATGATCAAAGTGGGGATCACTCAATATGGAAGGAATCTCAAGTAGTTCTCAACTACCTAGTGTCAAATCTCACCTACTATTCATGCAATAATCGAGGAAAGATGATTAAATGAAGGGGTTTAGAGCACAATTCCATTTTAATTCATATAGAGATTCTCCTTTTAGCCATACATGATGTCATTTTCATAACATAGCTGTAAATGAAATCAAGAAGAGAATTTAGTAAAATTAGGCTAATTCTTTAAACTCAATATCAAAGAAAAATTATAAGTTTATTAAAACTTCATGCATGACAAGGATTTTTTTTTGAAAGAAAATAGTGCAATGACACTTTACTATAAACATATAAATATATATCTCCTCTCTCTTTTTTTTTCCCAATAATATATATATATATATATATATATATATATATATATATATAATTACAATAATACACAAAAACAATTACAATCATGCCCTTTTTCATCTTACTTAATGTTATCCCAATTTCCCCAGTAAAATTTGTCAATCACGACCCCGCATAGAAGAAACTAGAGAACTCACATTCAAATCTTGCAATCAGGCAACAAAGATACTCAAAAATGGAGAAGAAGGGTCGGGAAGGAGGTAGATAGTGTCGAAGAGACCGGAGGCTAAAAGGAGAAGAAACGATGAAGGATCGAAATTTTTGGGCTCTGCAAATGATTCGTAACAAGCCTCAAAATTGGCTAAGTATGGAGAAGACAAGGGAAGCTGCCAAGTGTCCAAACGATGCACCTCCAAAGATTGAATCCAAAAGGGCAGACTCAAACAAGCACCAGGCCGCCATGTGTCCTGAGCCCAAATAAGGATAGATTCAACACTAAAAGTAAAAAGGTGGATAGAGTGGGCCAAAAAAATGACTAAGTATAAAGGTGTTAATGGAAGAAGCCACATGTCGACACAACGCTCCTTCAAAGATAAAATCCTGAGTGGATTTTCAAAATAGCGGGATCTCCACATTTCCCAAGCCCAAAAAGGGACAAAGTTGGGTGTTTAAATTGGCTAAGTATAACAGTGTCGGAGAAAGCCTCCACGTGTCTCAACTACGCAACAACAAGGCTAGGTCAGTAGTGTGGAGATTCAAATGAGCGCCAACTCTCCATGTGTCCGTGGTCCAACAGATTCAACAGAGGGAGACAGAGCGGGCCCAAAAAATGACTAAGTATAAAGGAGCTCGGGGATGGTGCCGCATGTCACATCAACGTAATTTCAAAGGTGCGGCCCAAAAGGAAACCCCCAAATGAGCACTAGATCGCCACGTGTTCGGGGACCCAAAAGTTAAAAGTGGCGGTTGAAAAGTCTAAAGAGCCCGCGGAATCCTCCACGTGTCTCATTGGTGTGATTTCAAAAGGAAAGTCTGGAGGCAGTCCCAAACGAGCGCAGGCTCGCCACATGTCCCAAGTCCAAAAAGGGATAGAGTCAAGGGTTGAATAGTAAAAGTAGAGGTAGGCCAACAGATGAAGCCAAGTGTCGGCTTAGTGCAACTTCAAAATTAAAAATTAGGTGGTTTCTCAAACAAGCGCCAAGCCTCCATGTGTCCAGGGTTAGATTTTTGGCCCCGCCAAGCAAAGAAACTCAGGAAAAATATAAGGGAACACCATGGAGCCCATGGAAGCTGTCATCATTTGTCATCTAGCATGATTTAAAAATTAAAAGGAAGGATCCAAATCTCCAAGATGTGCAAGGCTGCCACGTGGACCTGGTATGGATAGACTCTTTCAAATTTGCACGCTCGAGACCCTAATCTTCAAATGGCCATATCTTTTGACAGGAAAATCAGATTTGGGCGGGAGAAGACTTTTTGGAAATATCTCGACACCCTCTATGCCATGGAAGCATAAAATAATATTTCTAGTAGGATTTAGCAGGTGAAAATGGGAAAATGTCTTCCAGGACATTAATGTAGAATCTGATTTCTTCAACTACTAGACTAGATTTAATTTGATCTGCCAGTGAACCAGAATCAACAGATTGTGGGAGGATTTGAGAGGGACATTGATTGATGGTGGTTGATATTTCAAATAAGGATTCAATGCGTATCTCCAAGTGGTGAAGCGGGATTAAGATTCTTCCTCCTCTCTCCTATTCTTCCTATATATTATAATGAAGGGGCATATTAAAACAATTGTTGATCATTTCTCTCGACCCCTCTCTCTTTCTTCCTTAGGGTCAAATTTGGAGTCTAATCCTCTTCTCATGGCTATGTAATGGTGTTTCTTGCCTCTTACCCACTGATGATGTACTATGTAACATTTTGGAGCAATAAAATCTGTTTCGTGATGCATATGTCCATCCTTGGCTCATTTTATTGTCTCTTCTTACCTCTCATTATCACAAGGTATACTGTGCATACTCTGATGTTTGTTGTAGGTTCTAGGAGCTATACTTAATGGGTTTCAAAGTGGTGCTCTATGTGAAAACTATCTCTAGTCTATGGTGCATCTTTTCCACCCTCTCCTCTACTCACCTCTCTCCACTTCAGGTAGTCGGATATGTGATTCAACCACTTCCTTTTCTAGTGTATCTCCACTTAGTGTAGGATCTTTTACCCTCTCTTTGTCTCTCTGTCCTCTTGGAATGGTTAGATTAGGATAGAATCGGTTCTGCATGCACTAGATTAGCTTATGACAGGTAGATTAGGAAGCAAGAACCAACTTTTGAGATGGTCCCATGTTGTGCAATCAAACCGAATGCCCCACCTCAACTCAAGGCCATTCGAGGGTGTTGTGATTTTGTACCAATAGTTTTGGCACACCCAGTGGGACTCTAAGGTTAGATATTCCATCTTTCCAAGGTGTCTCATTACAACATCAAATCATAATCCATGTGCAACCACACTAATAGTTTTAGCACACCGGGTGGGACCAATAAATCTTCACCTTATTTCATCAAGTTGATGTGTTCTTGGTGAGATTCAGCCTTTTGAGGGACATGCAAGCATATCTGGTGACTCCATCTAGTCAATAACCCATTCTCTAAGTTGCAAACCTTTTCCATCCATTTTCCCCATCTTCTTTCACTTTTGTTTCCATATCTCCCATTTTCTTCCATTTCCAAGAAGTTGTGCAATCACGACTTCATTCCCTTCATAGAACTCACACTTACAACAACAATACAATCCACCTCTAATACATTTCCCAACTCCTCCAGATCTGCACTATGATAATATCCATATCCATTATGCTCACCTATATGAGTAGGGTCAAATTCAGATTGGCCATGGAGCTTATCAAGAACAAGGGGATGCATACAATGGTGACAACTATGTGGAGAATGCTGGTTTGTTGGAGAAGATTCAAAAAATGGAGGCTGACATGGTTCAGTCAAGGGCCATAAATACAAATGAAAGCATTCAAGATTGGTTGCGGGCGCCTTGTCCATGGGGAGGCCCTTTTCCAAGACATTACAGCCCTCAAGAGAAGCTTGACTTCATGGTTGAAATTCTACCCCAACTTGCATAATGGATTGAGGAGATTAAGGCCTATGAGCTGGACACAAGACAACCTTGTCAATGGGTAAGTCCACCACCTCCTAGCCCTTCATTTTCTCTTTCTCAAACTTTATCATTTCAACATGATCAAGATCCAAGCCCCTCATCTACTGCCCCAAGTGTTGATTTCCCTCCATTTTTGATCTTCCATCCCATATCGCTTAGTATGCCCTCTTCCCTTCCAAACAGTCATTCCCTCCAAATAAACAAGAAGTCCCACCTCCCTCCCACCAAAAACAATTGAAAAACTATTTGAACCCTAACCTTCCACTCCTCTTGCTTTCCCAAAGCCATGTTGGGAAGAGACCAAAGAATCTAGTCAAGGAGAACAACAAGAAGGGGATCCCAATAGAGAATAAATGACAAAAATATGAAGAGTTGGGCTGCCAAATTTGGGTTTACAAATATCCCCTTGATGGTCAAGCCAATAGAGGAGGTTAGAGTTGAAGAGCCAATGGTGGATGAGGCTAAGTTTGCATAATAATAAGAGCAAGAACAAGAACAAGAAGGTCAGCAGTCTATTTGCTCTTAATGCATTGTCTATGATGGCACCTTGTCTGAAGAACATACTGATCTAATCTAAGTTCCACAATCAGTGAAGGAGGAGGAACAATCAGATCCAAGTCCCATTGAAGAGGAGGAGTTAGGAGAGATAAAATTAGATTTGAAGCCACTCAACGAAGAAAGCATCATTGAATTTTTTTCTTTCATTTCAAGGGCCTGATTTGATCGATGAACCCATGATGGAGGAGGACCATACAATTCTAGAGGCCCTAAGTGTTGAGTAGGCCACAAAAGAACCTTCAGTTCTTCCTCCCATTTCACTCCCTTCAGGTTCTAATGTTGAAGAAGAGTTTGAGCTTTCAAAATTCATGTTTGAAGATGAAGGGGACCATGGTGAGAAAGTTTCAAATCAAGAGGACATCATGGAGGGGGTTGAGCACATGCAACAGGACAACAAGGAGGTAAATTATATATCTAAATTGGAGGATTGCTTTGATGGAGAAGATCCTATGGAGATAATATCATTTTCTCCTCTATCACCCACCTTCCAAGTATATGAGCCTGCTGCCATGAAGGAGAGCATTCAAGGACAACAACCTATGTCTCACAACAACCCTCTAGAACTAAGATTGGAAGACAGTAATCTTCCATGTTCTTCACAAGAGAAGGAAAGGAAAGAGAAAGAGGATGTCATCATCTCTTCCACACCAGACCCATCGAAGAAGGTCCACAAAAGACTCCATTTTTGGAGTTAAATTTCATAGTAATGCGTAGATTCAAGGAATCGACCATGCCCAATCAAACACTTGGATTCATTGGAGCTAGGGGAAGCCATAACCAGTCATGTGTGTTTCTAAGCATGAGGTAGAGCATCAAAGTGCCAAGGATCAGCAATAATACCTTTAGGAACCAAGTGAGTAGTAGAATGAAGAGTTATTTGTCTTTTTCCACCGATACCTTGCTTATATGGGTGGAGGATCAACTTAAAGTCTATTTTTCACTCATGTAGGAAGCCATATGCAATGTCAAATCATTTGCATGGCTACCCCTCTTACGAAAGGGAAACTATTTCTCCCTTCCTATGGTAGGCTTTGTTTAAGCTTTTCTCTGTTCTTGTTAGAATAGGAGTAGGAGTAGACTTTGCTTTCAGTAGATGAAGTGCTTGTGCACACTCTACATGTCTCATTTGAGGCATGTATGATTTTATCTTTGTACATAAGTTTTGTTCGCATTGCTCTAGAGGTGCATGAGGCCAGGCCCTTCAGTATTCATGGAGGAAAGACCCTTAATTACATGTGATAGCTTGCTAATTTCAAAAGAAAAAAATGCAGAGAAAATAAATCTATCTTTGAAACAGTCCATCCAGGATGATGAAAGCCCTGAGGCCAAAACAATTTTCTATTCTCAGAAGCCTTGTTTCAAGATTTCTTATAAAAATTGAGAGTGTGGATGCGCAGGTAGGCTCGGGTCGGGAAAAGTGAAAAGCAGGCAATTAGAGAGTCCATTTTGAAACAAGGGTCGATCTTAGGCCATTAATTTTGACTCCACACCCAATGGATGCTTTAAGACTACTGGTCCCTTCATCTAGTAGGCATATGTCCCTTGTGAGTCACCAATTGTTATCCCAATTTTGCCCCCGGTAAAATTGGTCAAACACAACCCTATACAAAAGAAACCAGAGAAATCATGTTCAAATCCTATAATCAGGCAACAAAGGGACTCGAAAATGGAGAAATAGGGTTGGGGAAGGAGGCAGATGTGTCAAAGAGACCGAGAGGATCAAAGGAGAAGAAATGGTCAAGGATCGAAGTTTTCGGGCTCTAGAAATGATTTAGAACAAGCATCAAAATTGAATAAGTATGGAGGAGACAATGGAAGCTGAAAAGTGCCCAAACGACGCACCTCCAAAGATTGAATCCAAAAGGGTAGACTTAGATAAGCACCAGTGACACGTGTCACGCCCAAAGAAGGGCAAAAGTGGGCCAAAAAATGAATAAGTATAAAGGTGTCGTGAAGAAACCATGCGTCGACACGTGCTCCTTCAAAGATAAAATCCCGAGTGGGTTTTCAAAAGAGCATGGGCTCTCCACGTGTCCTAGGTCTAAAAAGGGACAAAGTCCGACGTTTAAACCGGCTAAGTATAAGAGTATCGGGAAAGCCTCCACATGTCTCCACGGTGCAACACTAAGGTTGGGTCTACAGTGTAGAGATTCAAATGAGACCCAATTCTCCACGTGTCCAAGATCCAATAGAGTCAATAGAGGGAGATAGAGCGGGCCCACAAAATTACTAAGTATAAAGGAGTTCATGGATGACGCCACGTGTCGCATCAATGCACAATTTCAAAAGCATGACCCAAAAGGCAACCCCAAATGAGTGCCAACTTGCCACATGTTTAGGGCCCCAAAAAGTAAGAGCTGCCGTTGAAAATTCCAAAGACCATGCGGAAGCCTCCATGTGTCTCATTAGCATGATTTCAAAAGGAAATTTTGGAGGCAGTCCCCAAATGAGTGTAGACTCGCCACATGTCCCAGGTCCAAAAAAGTGACAGATTTGAGGGTTGAATAGTAAAAGAAGAGGCATGCTAGTGGAGGAAGCCAAGTGTCACTCAGCAAAAAAATTCAAAAGTAAAAATTGGGGTGGGTTCTCAAACAAGTTCCAAGCCTCCACATGTCCAAAGTCGATTTTTGCCTCTGCCAAGCAAAGAAACTTAGGCAAAATACAAGGGAACACCGTGGATCCCAGAGAGATGCCACATATCGGTGCGATGTGATTTCAAAAGCAAAAGGAAGGAGCCAAATCTCTAAGATGTGTGAGGCTACCATGTGGATCTCGGTATGGATAGAATCTTTCAAATTTGTGCACCCGAGACCCTAAGCTTCAAATGGCCATATCTTTTGATAGGAAAATATTATTTGGGCGGGAGAAGACTTTTTGGAAATGTCTCAACACCCTCTATGCCATGGAAGCATAAAATACTATTTCTAGAAGGATTTAGTAGGTGAAAATGGGAAAAAGTCTTCCAGGACATTAATGTAGAGTCTAATTTATTCAACTACCGGACTAGATTTAATTTGATCTTCCAGGACCGAGAATCGATAGATTGTGGGAGGATTTGAGAGGCACATTTATTGATGGTGGTTGAGATTTTAAATAAGGATTCAATGCTTATCTCTAGGTGGTTGAAGTAGGATTCGAATTCTTCCCTCCTCTCTCTCTCCTATTCTTCCTATATATTGTAATGAAGGGGCATATTAAAATAATTATTGATCTTTTCTCTCCTGCCCCCTCTCTCTTTCTTCCTTAGGGTTGAATGTGGAGTCTAAGCCTCTTCTCATGGCTATGTAATGGTGTTTCTTGCCTCTTACCCGTTGATGATGTACTGTGTAACATTTTGGAGCAATAAAATCTGTTTCGTGATGCATATGTCCATCCTTGGCTCATTTTATTGTCTCTTCTTACCTCTCATTGTCACAGGGTATATTGTGCATACTTTGATGTTTGTTGTAGGTTCTAGGAGCTATGCTTAATGGGTTTCAAAGTGGTGCTCTATGTGAAAACTATCTCTGGTCTATGGTGCATCTTTTCCACCCTCTCCTCTACTCACCTCTCTCCACTTCAGGAAGTTGGATTTGTGATCAACCACTTCCTTTTCTGGTGTATCACCGCTTAGTGTAGGCTCTTTCACCCTCTCTCTTTCCATGTCCCCTTGGAATGGTTAGATTAGGATAGAATAGGTTCTACTTGCACCGGAGTAGCTTGTGGCGGTAGATTAGGAGGCAAGAACCGGCTTTCTCCGGAGGTCCATCTCACGTTTTGTGAGTCCCATAACTTGAGAGATGTCCCATGTTGTGTAATCACACCGAATCCCCCACCTTAACTCAAGGACATTTGGGGGTGATGTGATTCTGCACCAACACTTATATCCTACAAAATCATGTGATCATGGGTTGGAAAAAATTGTTGGCATGGATCCACCCTCCCTCTAACATGATATTGTCATGCAAAAAAAAATTAAAGGAGAGAAAAATAACATAAATAATTTCCATATTTTCGGAGCATGATTTCAATTCAGATTTAAGAGTGGGAAAGGAAATTAGAGAGAGAAAACATTTTTTTGTACAAATATAGAGGTAAAAATTATGCTATCAAGTGTTGCATACAAAAAACATACATGAGCACATATATCATAGTAGATTACGCTTTCAATAAAAAAATTTATTTAGTCACAAGGAGGTTAAGGACATATCGCATCATGCCAATATGGAATTTTTGTTAACGAACTATTTACAGTCTTTTAACAACATATTTTAAGTCCATATTTATGTTAACGAACTATTGGTCTTTTTTTAGTATAGGATATTCCTTTTCCTTATATTTTTATTACTTGGAGATTTCCTATAATCATGGGATATGGTTGTTTAGGTGTACTAGTTGTGTTGAGTTAGCTTACCAATTGTTTTTATTTACCTTACCAATTGTGTTGAGTTAGCTTACTAGTTGTGTGGAGTCAACTTTACTCCTAATATCGATTAGTGATAGTCATTCGTCACCGATCTAGGTGGTAGTTGTACTTTCCTCCTCCTATATGTACATCACTTGCATCATTATGATATGGAACAATGTATTGATTTGGAGCCATACTTTCCTTATGATTTCTTGATCATATTACATCTTATTATTAGTTATTTTGATTTCTGCAATTTCTCGTGCATTTTTTTCATCGAGAGATTCAAAAACTCTAATATTGTATCGGAGCAGATTCTAGTGGACCATTTTCCATTCTTGGTTTATTTGTAGTTTTGAATACTTTTTTGGTGATTGATAGTTCATGTACGGATAGATTTGAATTTCTCTTGATTTAGTGTGGTTGTGATTTTTGTGTTTACTGAGATAGACAAGTTAAGGATTTACAAAATTTTAGGGTTCCAAAATAATGAAATTTACAAAAAAATTGGGAACTTTTCTAGGAGTTTTGCATCTAAAGTATCTATTTGTAGATAAATATGGTAAAACCACTATTTTAAGCAAACTATTTAGTGGATTTACCAAATTTCAAGGGGTTATTTCATGGTTTATACAAATCTTTCCTTTTTGGTGGTCTTGGTGGGCTCGACCTTGCCTGCCCGAACATTGTTGTGAACCATCTCTACCTCGGTATTTTCTACACCCCGACCCACTCAACGCCTAAATTCATGGTTATTTTCATTTCTTGCCTTTACTCGCTACTCCCTACTTTCCTCATCCTCGGGTTGATCAACTACATGTAGTAATCTACCCGAGATGGCTCCCTCCGGTTGGCTCTAGCTTGAATATGAACCTACTTCTTTATAGTCACTCCATCTTGACTCCTCTTTGGTCCGAGATTTATGCGCTCATTCAACCCTATATCTTGCTTCTAGGATGGGACATGTGCCTCCTTAACCATTGTATGCTCTGGTTATGCTTGCAACTCACATAGATTTTCTTGACATCTCCTCAAATCTGTGTGCATCTTGGCAGGTCGACAACACAACCATTCATAACTCACCAAACATCGAACCTAGGTTTGTGCTTGTCCCACCATCTCTATTTTATGTTTCCCCTATGCTTAAATATGCATGATGCTTGACAACCCCATAGGCTTTGACCTCTTCCCAATTCTCTACCTCCTTTACAACCTTGATAATGGTCTTGATCCCCTGTTCACTCATAGGCTCTGCCCTTGCTCGGATACCTCTTGTTTCTCCCCGTATTTGGCTCTGTGTATTGGAGCTCAATCTCCTTCATTTACATGCGACCTCTAGGAAACTACCATTGGATCAATTTCTCTATTCTTGGTCACCAACTCACATGCCAACATGGAACTCTCTTCTTCCAATGAGCCATAGCTTGACTGAATCCTTTGGTCTTCTCACCTATTTTCTCGGTCAAACACTTTCCCTCTTTTTGCATTTCAATCCATTCTTTGATTTTGTTTAAAGGGATTAAAGTGGATTGTTTTTTAATGAATGTGATGGTGTATAGGCTTGGTGACCTATGGTGCTTGGAGTTGATGTAAAAGGGGGCTCACTTTTATTTATTTATATATAAAAATAACATCATTAGAATTTTAAAGGAGGGGACTATTAGCTTTTTTATTTTTAAACTTGTATCTTTTCTGGTCGAAGATGAAGGGTGAGGCTTGGGTTGGTAGGAGGATAATTACCCCTCAAAAAATAAATAAATCTATTCAAAATTCCATCCCAATTCCAACGAGTATACGCACAACCTCCTTTCCTCTCATTTCTAACATTATTTTAAATCAGTTTGTAAAATTTTAATTAGAGAAGTAACTAATTATAGGAAACGGTTTTTTTCTATAACTTTTGACCAATAGCTTGGATTTGAGTACCATTTTGGTCAAAAGTGCATTTTTCTCACACTCTTCGTGATGGTTATATTTATTTTTTAAATGCACTACTTTATAAAGTGTCACATTTTGGAGGGATTATTGTAAAAATCTATTGGGACTTGTACATTTTGCACTAAGTTATAAACTATCATTTGGGATAATTTTGGGGTTTATCTACATTATGGAGTTTCACCGTTATTTTGTTATGCTTAAATCTAAGAAATTTTTGTCTTGGAAGGTAGGCATTATCAATCATTGCACTATGCATGGTTTTTTTCCTTACCTCCATGGTCTTGTTCCTAATCTTGATGAGCCTCTATAGAAGGATGAGTGGTTTAACCACAATGATGGGGTCTATGGCCTTCTCGGTCTTACTATATCTAGGGATATATTACATTTTTTAACACATTGAGTATCCTTTAACTTCCTAGACCATTATCTCGATAGTTGCATTGCATGTCAACATTATTTCACCATCCGAGGGAGAAACTTCCTGGACCACTCTAGTGCCACCATAGATTCTCCCCTTCTCACATCGCTTTCATAAATCTGAGTGTTCTTCTGAACCTATTACTACTTATAAGTCCTATGTTGACCATTCACCACATGATCTTTCTATTGAGCACACTCTCCCTAGCATTGCCTCCTTAGAACTCATCGTCGTCCATGTTCATGGTTCTATTCACTCTCCATAAAAGTGTTATATTGGAGAACCTTCCTCTCCGAGATAGATGGAACAATTTCCTCAAGTGCTCTATTACATCTTGATTTATCGAGTTGAGGAAAATCCACATACATCAATTTCTACCTTTGAGTGTAGCGTTGCTTCATCTCGGACTTACAACAACTCTTTTCCGTAGGCTTATCCTCCTACTTCATGTTGTGATTGTAATACATTCTTGTCAGACATTGCTCTCATTGAGAAACCCCATTAGGACGAGTATCTACCCAACCTAAGTTGTCTATTTATAGATTCCACTTGTGTTTCATTATAGGAATATTCTTCGATTAAGCCATCACACATTATGGAGGACCCATTCATCTCTCTTGTTGAAAGTGCCCACCTTGGGACATTTGTCACTTCCACTATTTCAAATATGTTTCATGATCCACCTCTTCTTGTGGATCCCTTTGTGAGGGTTATTGGGCCCCTACCATTTTATTTCTCGACACGTATACTTGTAATGGAATTCCCATTGTATTTTTTTTACACACTTTTCCATACCGATGTCACCTTTTAGTTACGTGAGACTAGATCTAGAGATTAGAGTCTTGCACACTTCTTCTTCCTTTTTGTAGTGAGCCAAATTTTAGTACTCCTTTTTTTCCCTTCCTAATGGTAGAAACATTATTTAATGTAGGAGGATTCTCTTCATTCCTTACACAAAGGACCACAACGTGGACACTCTTCTTAGGGGACCTTCTTGTCTTCACTTCTTTCTCTCTCTATTTGGGGTATGATCATTATATGTGGGTATTGTATGCATGAGAATCAAGATGTGATTAAAGATGCACTGACCTCCTGAGGTTATTCTAGGACATCCAGGATGTGTAGGATTGAGGGCACACTAAAATGTAGCTATAGGAGAATCAAGGACTAAGATCAAGTAGTGTGAGTTCCTACGAGCTAAGTTGTCCAAAGGGGAATTAGAGGCTATGTACGGGTAGTGTAAGTTCTCTATTTTTTTATTTGATTAGAATTCTAAACTACGTTGAAAGTTTGTTTTAAATTATTAAGAAAATTAAATTTAGCTTAAATAAAGGACAAGTTTGTTTTGATCTTTTAATTAGCTAAATTCATTCTCAATTAGTCAAATAAAACGAAATGAAATATCATCTATTATATTTGTGTGAGAAAGAAATGAATTGAAAGAAAGTAATTAAACAACTAAATATTTTTGTGTTCTTTAGAATTTAAATAAAATAAATGAATAAGCTATTCTACAGACATAGGAAATTAATTAAAATAAAATACTACTACTTCTAATAAAATAAACTAAAAATAGAGAATAGTCGGATGTGGCTATTCCTCTATTACAAGGTTGTCTAACAATGTTATTCTAAAAGAATGTATTTGAAAGTTATTAATCTAAATAAAATAAATAAACATATTCTCGTAAATTTTCTCCCTCAATTTTTTTACGGAAAGGAAAACTTCTTAGAAGTATTTCCTCTTTTCCATATGAAATTTCCCAACAAAATTAAATCTAAATTAATCGAAAGAAATAAATGATGTGCAAGGATTTCTTCACTTCTTCCTCCAACTAATTTCTCGAGAAGATCCATAGGGATAAGTCAGAATAAGTTATCAAGGGAATATATAAGAAATATTTTGAAAAGAAATACTAGAAATAAAATAAATACATTTGGGAAGTGATGAAATCTTCCATACAAAATTCTACCAACTTAAAACAATGCATTCTTTCTATTCTAACAAATACAAATTAATTAAATCTTCAAATAATTTAAGTACAACCCCAACTTGGTTACTATTATATTATGGTAGCTTCCCAAAGGTGAGATGTGCTTTTTCCTCCTCATCTTTATATCCTCTTCCAAATATGAAGTCCAATTGATCCAGGAATGTACAGATGCTGACTGGTAGCAAATAAAAACAAAAGAATGGTTGTGGCTGGCTTGGTGCAAGAAATGACTGAAAGTAAATGGTAGGAAAAACTAAGAAAAGAGCTAGTTGTCTATGTGGTTCCTCTAAAAAATTTAACAACATAACTTTACCTTAAGAATGTGAAATATCCAACCCATCATACGGGTGAAGTTTGGCTTGTATAAAAATCTAAGAAAGAAGAAGTTAATTACATGTGTTGATCAAGAAGTGATAAATTGTGAAAAGGAGAGTTATTTTAAATTATAAACGTAACTAAACAAGAAGATAAAATCAATATGATTCCAATGAGTATAAAAATAGGAAAAAAGGTTGAGAAACGATTGAGAAAAAAACTCTCAAAATCCAAACATGCGTTGAAAAATGTGTGTTTTATCTCTCAGATTTAAGGTGACAAAACCATCGGTGTAGATATAAAAATAGTTACACAACTGTATCGGGTGGTTACATAACCTCTACTATGAAAATTACATAGCTTCTAGGGCATTTGCATAACCGTAACTCAAAATAATGCCAAAAATTATAAAAAAGGTCTTGCGAGCAAAATTAAAGTTTGGGGACAAAATAAAAGTGTTGATTTGAGTCAAAGGAGGTATGCAAAGGAGATAGGGAAGGATATAGACCTCATTTTTACCTTGGTAGAATTTTTACCATCATTAGAGACATTTCGTTTTCTATGTTGCACCATGTAATTTTTGGGTGTATACTGTGTACCTCATAAGGCTAAGTTACCATGACCCACTTCTTCTTCTTATCTAGTTTTCTTGAGTAAGTTTCTTGTCTCTCTTTTAGGGAATTTCTTCCCACTTGATATCTCCTTTTACTCTATCTTTGTGAGAGATGCATTGTACGTGGGTGCCTCATCAAGCCTTGTTGGTGGGACCCACTTTATTTTTCCACTACGCACCTAAGTTGTACTTATATGGGGTTTTAGTGTATGATATTCATTTTCCTTATATTTGTTTATTTACTTGGAGCTTTCCTACACTCATGGGATACACTTGCTTAGGTGTACTAGTTGTGTAGATTCAACTCTACTATCATGATTAGTTAGTGAGAGTTATTCAACACCGATCTAGGTGGTAGTTAAACTTTCCTCCTCCTATGTGTACATCACTTGCATCATTATGATATGGAACGTGTATTGATTTGGAGCCATTCTTTCCTTGTGAGTTCTTGATCATATTGCATCTTATTGTTAGTTATTTCAATTTTTGTAATTTCTCGTGCATTTTTTTTTCATCATAGATCTGAAAACTCTAATAGTCTTATCCCTAGCATAAACTTTATGGGTCAACATGGGTCCACAGCCTCGGACTACGATGTAGCACAAATTGGTCCAAGTGGCCATGGAATGGGTCCACAAAAAGAGTACCCACCATCATAACAAGGTGTTTAATGCCTCCAATTAACTCTCTATTATATAGAGAATTACGAGAAAAAGATAGATTGCAAAGATGATAAGTGGAGCTCAAACTAGATACAACTTTTTAGAGTCATTTGGCTAAATTTGGTTGTTTTCCTTCACCAATTAAGGCTAAGTGGCCTCAAAAATTGGTTCACCGAAGGGTAAATAAAATAAAAATGAAAATTTTCAAAGTATCATCTTCTTCTCTAGTAAACATAGAAGCATAAGGGGAAAATAGACAAAGATGGGGGACCAAAAAGCGGCCAAAAATCCATTTTTGGTCAATTTTTCCATAACGCATTCGCGTTATAGCTTGGGCACATTATAATGCAACATGGGAAAAAAATCACGTTATTACATGAGCATGTTATGGTTTGGATTTACTGAACCATAACCCACTTGCATTTTGACTGTCATAAAACATAGTTATAACATATTTTTGTGTTTTGAATCGTGTTTTGTGTTTGAATTTCAGTTTTAAGCGTGTTATAACACACTTATGTTATAACGTGAGTACGTTTCATATTCTTAGGGTTTGAAATACCCAATCCATAGGATTGGATTTTCCTTGGATATCCAAACCTAAGGTTTAGACTATGTAATCCATGAATAAATTTGTGTTTCATAGAAAACATCAAAATCTCACGTGTACACCCTAATATCTCATGCATTATAGCATAATATCAAAAAAAATTATACTACAATGTCGATCTCGGTTTAACCTTGGTGATGATAAAATTCTTTCTAAAATCTGATTATTTTAAGGCTTTCATCCATAATGTATTTCACTAGTGCCTTGTTTTCTTGCCAAGACCTATGCATATGTTTTGGTGCATAATTTATGATTTTTCATCCAATTTTTTTTTTAACTTTTTTTTTCTAAATTCCATTCTACACACAAAAAAACAAAAAAATTATTTTTTGCTCAAAGTTATGGGGGTGTACACATAAATATTTCATTTTTGGGATGTGTGTACTTTGAAAATTAATATATATATATATATCCAAAAATATGAAAAATTAGTGGGACCTTGTACATGGTCTTAACTAACTTTCTACTGAAGGGATTTGAAAAATAATTTATAAAACTCAAAAAATGGGGTGACACAGAACACAATAGGTTCTTATCTTTTTGACACAAAAATAGACATACTTTGTGTGCACACCACATTTGACCCTCTTAATCTCCACCATTTTAAAAAATGGTAGTTTAGAAACCATATTCTAAGCTCTACTATACTTATTTTTATCACTTTGTCAAATTTTGAGCATATGCATGCCAAATTATTAGATGAAGTTTAGGTTTCACTGATTTCAGGAAAAATGTGTCCACTTTTGACCCCTTTTGGTCCCCAATTTCCATGCACTTACCTAAGGAGAAAACAATATCTAAAACTGATAAACGATGATCAAACAGGGAGTATTCTTTTAGGTTCACTTAGTTGAATTTAATTTCTACCCAACAATAGCCTAAGCCAAGTAGGCTCCAAAATGGTTACACAAAAGTACGTTTTCAGAGAGTACGGTTCAAATTAACTATGCAACATGATTCCGTGTATGAAAAGAAGAATTTTGAGGTTTCACATTTCACTTTTGAGGACCATGGGCACTAAACCTAAGGTGGTTTTGGAGGGATTACTCGTGTTTTTCGAGTAACTACCTCCAAGAGGAAATTCATAGAAGTAGCCTCCATAACCCTTTATAAAAACATGGTTGATGGTTATGTTGGCAATGTTTTAGGGTTGGGATGAAAACCTCGTACAACAAGGAAGGAGTTACATTAGTTAAATTTAGGAAACAAGTTTAAGAGGCACTCTTTGTGTGTCGATCTCGAGAGGTGTTTTCATATTTGAAGGGGGTTATTTTGACCTTGAGAGATAACATCTTCTCATTGTTTTCCTCTCGTGATTGGTTGTCACAAATGGTAAATGCATGATAGTAAGATTTTGACTTAGTTTTATTTGGTTCATGATGGAACTAGACTATAATGACATCAAAAGAGGTATTTTTCATGGTAGGTTTAATTGACATGATTTTTTATTTTAAACGGTTTACACGATAGCTAGTTAAATGTTTTTAACTAATCATTCAATTTTTACTCAATTAGAAAATTATAGATGCGAGTTACAAACGAAAAATTTATGAGAAAGGATGGAAAAAACCATGCCTAGAGGAAGTGGAAATAGTCAGGGTTGTGGAGCTCAGTTCCACATCTCAAAGAGGAATTTCATCAAATGGTTTACATGCGTTCAGAAATATTCTCCATTTTGTATACACATCTTCTGATGTGTTTAACCAAATAACCTAATTCTTTTTCTTCTCTCTAGCACTGAAGCCAGGACATCTACATTTCCACCTCATGTTTAAATGGCATGTTGATGGCAAGTTTAGAGTTCCCGCAATCCATTTGGGCATGAAACAAGATGTACATGCCAATTCAGGGTAAGTG
The DNA here is from genome assembly GCA_018340775.1 of Taxus wallichiana var. yunnanensis. Classification (NCBI taxonomy): domain Eukaryota; kingdom Viridiplantae; phylum Streptophyta; class Pinopsida; order Cupressales; family Taxaceae; genus Taxus; species Taxus wallichiana. The sequence goes on from CM031239.1 coordinate 290,228,714, forward strand.
CATGAAGTTATGGGGCCAAAAAGTGGACAAAAATCTAAAAAAAGAAAAATGTGCTCGTGTTTTAATTTGTTTGGCTCGGGAATCACTTAACCTATATGCGTACGTATTTTGTGTAGTATGGACCATGCATATGTGTTTTGGTGGTTTATACTAATAAAAATAAATGTACTTTAAATTTATTTTAGTAAATATAAGAAATTAGGGTCACTCTACACCTTATGGAAGTGGTCTCATAGCTCCAACAGTTATAATCTAGAAGATAGTTTTTCAAAATCTAATCTGGTTAGTACTTACTCATTTTCAAGATTTTAGCAAATGACCTAAAACTTTCAAGGCATATATATTGTAGTTGGTCTTTGTTTTGGGAAAGCATTTAGTCATTTTTTAGGTTTTTGACCTTTTAAAATGGATTTTTTCCATACCACTACTTGAATTGGAATGAATTTTTAAATTTGGTCCATAATTCACTTTAGTGACCATGAATTAACTCTATGATGTTTTTCTACTTCTTAATAAAAAGAGATCCTCACTTTGTAGATAGAGGATTGTTCCCTGAATGGGATTCTTGTCCTATGGCTAAAATGAGGTGATTGTAATGTGTCTCCTCCTTAAGGTGTGATAACACTACTAGGTGTTGAATGAGTTGTTACGAATAGTACCAAGTGAATTGCATTAAGTGAACTCAGATGATTCCTCATTCTTAGAAACATGGTGCTCCATATAAATATCATCCCCTCACCTTTCCTAGCTCTAAAATCATCCTTTCATGGAATCAAATTCATGATTCTCATACATGATTTTGCTCATATGTCTCTTATGGAGACAAACGATGCCTTAATACTTCACAAATAATGGTCCTTGATAACTCGGTGACATGACTAGCTCATTTTAGCTTGTTCTAAAGGGTGTTCAATTAACTACAAAATGGCCAAAAATGTATTTTTAGGCCTTCAAAGGAAGTAGTCTCTCATAAAAACTAAATGAGTCGATCGATCACCTTAAATATTATTCCCTACACACTAAAACATGTTGAATGATATTTTTAGGACTTTCCTTTGGGTGAGGGTTTATGATTTAGGGTTTAGGGTTTAGGGCTTGGGGTTTAGGGTTTAGGGCTAAGGGTTTAGGACTCAAGGTTTAGAGTTTAGTGTTTAAGGCTCATAGTTCAAATTTTAGGGTTTAGGGTTTAGGGCTCAAGGCTTAGGGTTCATGGTTTAGGGTTTATGGTTTAGATTTTTGGGTTTATGGTTCAGGGTTAAGGGTTTAGGGTTTAGGGTTTAGGGCTCAAGGTTCAAGGTTTAGGGTTTAGGGTCAAGGTTTTAGGGTTTATGGCTCAAGGTTCATGGTTTAGGGTTTAGGGATCAGGGTTTAGGGTTTAGGGTTCGGTTTGAGAGTTAAGGGTTCATGGTTTAGGGTTCAGTGATTAGGGTTGAGGATTTAGGGTTTAGGAGTTAGGGTTTAAGGTTTAGGAGTTAGGGTTTAAGGTTTACGGTTCAAGGTTTAGGATTTAGGGTTTAAGGTTTAAACGTTAGGGTTCAAGGTTTAGGGTTTAGGGTTGGGAGTTAAGGGTTCGGGTTTTAGGGCTTAAGGTTTAGTTTTTATGGTTTAGGGTTGATGTTTTATGTTTAAGGGTCCAAGGTTTAGGGTTTTAGCTTATGGCTTAGGGCCTAGGGTTCAAGGCTTAGGGTTTAGGGTTTAAGGCTCAAGGTTTAGGGTTTAGAGGTTAGGGTTTAGGTTTTAGGGCTTAGAGTTTAGGGTTTAGGGCTTAGGGTTTATGGTATAGGGTTTAGGGTTTAGGGCTCAAGGTTTAAGGTTTAGGGTTGAGGATTTAGGGTTTAGGGTTTAAGAGTTAGGGTTTAAGGTTTAAAGGTTAGGGTTTAGGGTTTAGGGCAAAGGGTTCAGGGTTTAGTTTAAGGATCGAGGTTTAGGGTTTAGGTTTTAGGGTTAAGGGTTTAGGTCGTAGAGTTCAAGGTTTAGGGTTTAGTGTTTAGGGCTTAGAGTTTAGGGCTTAGGGCTCAGGGTTTAGGGTTTAGAGTTTAGGGTTTAGGGTTTAGGGTTTAGGATTTAGTGCTTAGGGTTTATAGTTTAGGGTTTAGGGGTCAGGATTTAGGGTTTATGATTTAGTTTTTAGGGTTTAGGGTTTAGGGACCTTTAGGATTTAACATTTAGGCCTTAAGGTTTAGGGTTAGGGTGCATGGTTTAAGGTTTACAACTCGAGTTCGGGGGTTCGAGTTATGGGTTTAAGGTTTAGGGGTTAGTTACGGAAATAAGGTTAAGGGTTAGAGATCGGGGCTCTAGATTTAGGGCTTAGGGCTTAGGGTTTAAGGTTTAGGGTTTAGGACTCAAGGATTAGGGTGTAGGGTTCACGGCTTAAGGTTTAGGGTTCATGGTTCATGGTTTTGGATTAAGGTTTAGGGTTCAAAGTTACTTGGTTTAAGGTTTGGGGTTAGAGCACGAGGCTCGGATTTAGTATTTAGGGTTTAGGGCTTAGGGATCAGGGTTTAGGGTCTAGGGTTAAGGGTTTAGTGTTTAGGTTTTAGGGTTTAGTATTTAGTGTTTAGGGTTTAGGATTTATTATTTTGGTTTTATGGTTTAGAATTTATAGTTTATGGTTTAGGTCTCATGGTTGAGGGTGAGGGTTTAGGTCACGAGTTCGTGGTTCATCGAATTTTTAGGCATAAACATTCAAAGAGAGTCATCAAAATTTTATGTTTTTCATCTGTTGATATTTTGAAGGAGGGAAATTTCATATTCTTGACTGTTCAATCCTTCTAAAGACCCCAGTAGTCCTCAATCCTTGGATGTACATGGAGACACTATTACTTGGCTTCCATTTATAATGATAGAGATATTTGTAAATTCATGTTATGACCTCTAAATCTATATGAATTTCAAGTTGCTTGGAAATCACATCACACCCTTCACTAGGATTGATGACTACCCCTATATTTTTGTTTAGGGGATTTTGAAAACATCCATGGGTTTATCATATAAGGAATTATCAATGAATGGAAGGTCACTAAGTCGTAGGCCAGGTAACTCCCATTTAGAACTAAACAAGAAATATTTACTAGGCGATTGATAACCCCTTAGTGTTCTTAGTCATTCCCCTATTTCTATGCTTATTTTGAACACTTTAGGAAGTTCTATCAAATTTACTATCCATTCTAGTAGAACACTTGAACTTTATCTTTCTCCAGAGGAGAGGATACTGCAGGAAATTCAATTATGATCCTACACCTCTGCATTGATATATTCTTTATGTTTCTTTTGTTTCCTTTAAGATTAATTTTTTTGTTGTGATGGTTATTTTTTCCAACTTCCAATGGGTCATCTGGCTTGCATAATACCATACATGGAAATATGATAAATGTGAAATTTGTTTCAGAGTGTGAATAAATTTACATTCAAGAGCGCAAGTATATGTGGGGAGAAACAAGTTTGGAAGAGATGTGTAATATATGTATTACAAGGAACAAGGTAGATGTCATATCCATTTAGTTACTTGTCCCACCTCTCATAAACAAGGTAGTTCTATAAGCAGACTCAATGATGGTTCTAGGCACAAGACTAGGAAATATTGATGAAATATGGTTTGGGGTTTAGGGTTTAGGGTTTAGGGCTCATGGTTTAGGGTTTAAGGTTTAGGGTTTAGGGTTCAAGGTTCAGGGTTATGGTTTAGGATTTAGGTTTTAGGTTTAGGGTTTAGGGTTTAGTGTTTATGGTTAGGGTTTACAGATCGAGGTTAAGGATTTAGGGTTTAAGGTTTTGGGTTTTGGGTTTTGGGTTAAGGATTTAGTGTTTAGGGATAAGGGTTTATGGTTTACGGTTCAGGTTTTAGGGTTTATGGTTTAGGGTTCAAGGTTTAGGGTTTAGGATTTAATGTTTAGGGATTAAGGTTTAGGGTTTAGGGTTTAGGATTTAATGTTTAGGGATTAAGGTTTAGGGTTTATGGTTTAGGATTTAATTTTTAGGGATTAAGGTTTAGGGTTTAGGGCTCGGGGTTTAGGGTTTAGGTTTTAGGTTTTAAGGCTTAGGGTATATGGTCTAGGGTTTAGATTTTAGGGCTCAGGGATAAGGGTGTAGGGTTCAAGGCTTAGGGTTTAGGGTTTAGGATTCGGTGTTTAAGGTTTAGGGTTTAGGGGTCAGGGTTTAGGGTTTAGGATTTAGTTTTTACAGTTTAGGGTTTAGGATTTAGTTTTTATGGTTCAAGGTTTATGGTTTAGCATTTAGGGCTCATGGTTCATGGTTTAGGGTTTATGGCTTAGGGTTTAGGGCTTAAGGCTCAGGGTTTAGGGCTCATAGGTAAGGGCTGAATGTTTAAAGTTTAGGGTTTAGGGTTTAGGTTTTAGGTTTTAGGGTCTAGGGATCATGGTTAAAGGTTTAGGGTTTAGGGTTTAGGGCTCAAGGTTTATAGTTTAGTGTTTAGGTTTATGGCCTATGGTTTATGGTTTCGATTGTAGAAGTTAAATACTAAATATTTAGGCTGAATGCTGAAATCCTGAAAAATTACCTATGTACTGACTAGATTATACTTTAAAAAACTATCTCCTAAACCATGACTCATGGAGTTGTGAGACTAATTCCATAAGGTGTAGAGTGACCCTAATTTCTTATATTTACATAAATAAATTTAAAAACATTTATTTATGTAAATAGAAGCATGTCAAAAGCATGCATAATGTTTATACTACACGAACACGTACACATATTTGTGTTCTCTCTTTTCCCAAGCCATGCCTCAAGGCTTGGGATCTGGTTTGGATCCCCAAGCCTGAGGCATGGACCTGCACAAACACAACAAACAACATGTTTTTACACTTGAAAATGTAAAATGTCACTTCCTCTATGATAAATCGAATAAAACAATCGATCCATTTTTAGAGCGAGAGTCTCTTCTTTCTAAAAATCTAATTTTTCAAAATTTATGACTAATATAAGGTTTCCATATTATTTACTTTCTAACTATGCCTTTTTATAACTATTTTTGAAGTGTAAATACGTCTATCTTTCATGGTGTATCTTTTTTGGGTGATCGAAATTTTTAAAAATTATACTAGCCCAAACTAGGCATAATTCTATACATATTCAAAAAACAAAATCTAATTTTCAATATTTTTTGAGGTAGTTAGGGGGGGACACGGTCGGAACTCCGTTATTTTTCAAAACATAAAACTTCACTACTAGAAAAAACATAAATAAAAAGTATTCGCTAAAAAAATCTATAAAAAAATGGAGCCCAAACTAGATGCTCCTAGCTATCTTTCTAAAAAAGGGTTTTCAAAAATAATAAATGGTGCTCAAAAATGGTGGGGGCATGAAAGTCACTCTATTATGTTTTTCAACAAAAACATGAGCATTTTTTGGTATTTTAGTTGTTTGACCCACTTAAACTTATCTGTTTTGAAAAAAATTAGTATCTTAGAAACTAAACTCAAAATGCTACGATTCATATTTCTACAACATCTTCCAATTTTGAGTGTAACTATTTTGAGAAAATCATACAAGTTGAAGTTTTTGTTTTAGAAAAATGCATCCACTTAAGACCTCGCTTTTGGCCCCCAACTTGGTGCACTTACCCTTCCATCCTTTGCTAATATCAAATGAAGACTCAACCCGATGACATTATGTAAAGACGATGAGTTGTAGGAGATGCTGCACATTCTTGTTTCTACACACCCCCTACCTTTCCTTGTGATGGGTGTCTATACCCTATTCAAAGCTCTTATTATTAGCACAAGCAGGAGAGTAGATAACTAGATTATGTGATTAGATTATAACTATAATGCAAGTCTGTAGGATAAAAACAAACCACTTTCAATGATGCTTGATATATGTCCATGAACTTCTCCCCTATGATGCAAGTCTGTAGGATATTGGGACAACTGTAGTTTAAATTCAATCTTGCCAATAACATTATCTTACATGCCATAAATAGTCTCCTTATCAAACCCAAATGTGCATGGAAATATCGATAAAAATAAGGCATATTTCCCTCATGCTTTGATTGGCATCCATGTCTTATTTACATCTCCCACACGAGGGGCAAGCATGAGACCATGTGTGGTTTTTTAAAGATGTTTTTTTCAAATACAACACATACCCTATCTCATTTTCATACATGTCTTACAAGGCACTTGCAAATCGCAACATCTAGAAAATATCCTTTGTCCTTTACACTTTGATGGACGTCCATTCACTATTGAAAATCTCCCATTTTGGGGTGAAATGTGAGGACGTAGGCAAATGTCGCGAAGTTTGGGTTTAAATATGTTATGTGTGTTTATTTGAAGGTTTTCGGGGCCTTTTTAATGAACCCATCTTGTACATAACCAAAAACCATGTATACGGTAGATGTTCCACACCCAACATGATAGAAAACAAGGAAAATGAAGCTTCAAGAGAAGGGGAACCTCCAAAAGTGCACATTTCCTCCAGGCGCTTTGTCTACAAATATTGCCTTGCTGGAAAAGTGTCCAAGTAACATAGTTATATGTTGCGGCTAGGAGGATGCTAGTAATGTGACAATGATCATGTGTAAACCTATTGACTGCATTTTATTGTGGTTTTGAAAACATTTTCAACCACCATTAGTGTTTTTTCAAATCTTGGATTGTTAGTCACATGGGTCGGCAAGCTTGTGAGTCAAGATCAAAGAGTTAGGTAAAGAGATAAGTGAATATTACTTGAATTTCCACCTTCCACACTCACTTTGAAATTCAAATCATCCACAAAACATATTAATTTTCTCAACTACCACCACCATGCCTATTCACTCCACATTTCCTTCCCCACCAAACACAATTACTCCCCATTTAGATTTAATTTTTTTATTATTCTAATTTATTTTTTTATTTATTGTTATTTTATTGTCTCTTATTCAACTAATTAAAGTAGTGAACCTCTTCAAACTTGACTTTGGATTATAGTATTTTATCCTTATTTTATTTCTTGAAATTTTATATTATTATTCCCCATGAGAATGTTAAATACGATCACCTATGAAACATTTGAGATTATTATTTAGGTAAGAATTCTCTAGCTAATATTCATGACCAATTCAAGTTCCTCCAAGAAGCTAGGTGTCATCTCGAAAGGGAAACTTTTCCTAAACTATCATCTCGAGTCCATTTTTAATTTTATTTAACTAACTACACTCTTGATGACCTCATACAAGTTTGCACAAAGAAACATTCACTCCAAAATGCTTAATCCATGCTTTGAGACACATTTGAAGGGGAAAAATAAAATGGGTGGGCACTACATATCCCTCCCCATATAAGAGCACCATCCTCGATGTGACATAACCATGAGGCATGTAAGGGTGATTAAGCTAGGAATTCAACCACAACAAGACCTATCTAGGGATGAGAACTCTTTGGTTGAATTGAGACCACAAGGTAGAAGACACATTTTGACAATTTCTTAATGTTCTTTTAAGATTGGAAATTTTCTTTTCTTTTATACCATTTTCTTTGATTCACTTATTGTAATGTTTTCATTGATAAGTATTTTAATTTGATTTATTTTCGTGGGTGCCAAACATAACATGACATCACGATGTCACACAAAGCTCAAACACAACATCAACGACCCACACAACACCCTCTCACATCTTTTCACGAATGTATCACATCACATACCTCAACCCAACAACGAGAAGAAAAATATATAGTCCACATAACATAGTAATCAACGCACACATGCACTGGCACATAAAGTATACATAACATGAGCTTAACATAACAAGAATGAATCCCCAAAAATACACATACACAAGTTTCACATAACTCCAAAAACCACAATTATAACTACACAAAATCAAGATAGGATCAAACATCATATCATCAATGAGGAGCATCAACCCTTAACATTATAAAACATAACAAGACTCACACGAGTACTCATGAATCATAAATACAAACTCTATATACCTCCAAATTTTCATAAACCTCCAAAAAAACTCCACATACCTCCTAAACAACAAAAGAAAGACAAATTTCTCTTATCTCTCCACTAAAGAGGCCAGGTCACCCAAGGGCCCTAGGCACATAGAGTTTAGGCACCTCTAAGGCAAGTGATATAATAACCTATAGTTCAAGAACTACACCAATTATCTCTAACTCCTTGGGGTGTACCCCATACAATGTGTTGGCATTGTGTTGTCATTGATGTCTTCAATATAATTTATGTCAAAAGGAAAGATAAACATGAAGGTTGATTGGTAGTGTCAATTGAGTTTCTTGGTATAGGTAATGGTTCATGATGTCTTTAGTCAATATAGTGACTTACAAAGGTATTGATGATGCTATAGTGATTTCATGGAGTGTGATGAAGGTCCTTGCAGGTTTTCAATAGTGGTAAAGTGATGAGAAGGTTATTTTTGGTGAAGCAAGGATGTTCATGTGGCCTAATTAGAAGGCCTAATGAGCCTAATGAGGTGTGCAGGCATGATTTCAGCTTGGAACTATAAATTTTAGCTATGTTAGATATGTGGTAAGTTTTTTCTAGCATTTTGGTGAAGTTTGAGGTCAATACTTTGAGCATATTGCATGAAAAGTGAGTTTTAGGTCTATTCCTAGACCTAGTCCTTGAGAAAGCATGCCCTAGTGAAGTGAGTTGGACTATTTTCAACATGGTGATGAAAATTTGATAAGTGGATAAGTGGAGTAGGTTTTTTTGAGATGTGGACTAATTTCCACATCCTCGGATGAAATATTAAGCAAGTTATGTGATTTTTCCCTTACTGATTTTGTGGAAGTGAGAATTTGAGGTCGAATTAGATAGTTTGATGCTCATTGGCATGTGAAATATTTTCATGGTGATCCAAGATCTTCATGGTGGTTGTGTAAGGTTCCTGAGATTCCATTCCAAGCATTATTTTGAGAGTTAAGGGGTGGAGCTTTATGAACAATCGTTAAGAAGCTAAACAACTTTTTAACCCTCTTAAAACCCTAGGTCAAAAGTGATGAAGGAAATATTAAGTATACATTCTTAGAATGGATTTTTTTGGATAGTATGATAATTTAAGGTTGTAGAGGACTCATCCATATTTCTCTAGGTGTAAGTTAGGTGTCATGGTTGTGTGTGGACCCCACTCAAAAATGTAATTTTTTGAAGAAGTTTAGTTTTCTCTCAAGTTTTACATTGGACCAGGTAAATGAATTGATTATGGAATAAATAAGGAAGATATTATACGTTTACATGGTGGTTTAAGGTCGTAGTTGTTCCCTTAGGAGGTTTTTTATGTCCTATTGTGCAAGACCGGGTTTTGGGGCAATTTTAGGTGACCTGTTACTGAGGTGTTTTGGTGGTTCTTGAGTCTTATTTGTGGCTTTGTAAGTAATTGGTGATGACCCTGAGTTCATGATATTTCCATTGATATATTACACTTGCATGGATGAGGTGTTTTGATGAGGTTTGAGCTTCATTTCTAAAGACTAGTTTTGGGGCATGTTGGTTGTCCTTGTTCTCAAGTGGCTTCATGAGGATAGATGATGATGCAAAGGTGTTAGATATTTCTGAAGGTTGTTAGCGATCGTAGATAACATGTCTAAGTGTGTTCCAATTTTTAGTGAAGAGGGTTTTCTCTAGAACATTCTATTTTGGCGAGTAGGCTTTTGGGTGTAATTAGGCTTCTTAAGTCCTAATGGAGGATTAGATGCTTTTAGGTGATTTTTCCAACCTATATGGTCTTATGAATGATTTTTTTATGAGATTAATCTATAATTTTCCTTATTAAGGTCAATATAGTTGTATTAGGATCACAAGTCATGTATATAAAGCAAGTTGTAAAGCTCATTTGAGCTAGTAGTGAGAGAGGATGAAAAGTGTGAGCTAGGAGGAAGAATAGAGAAGGTGTAAAGGGTCTTTATGACCATCAAAAGAGGGAAAGGAGTGTGTGGATATGTTATAGAGTGTGTGAAAGTGTTGAAGTGATAGGTCATTAGGTTTAATCATCTTGATGAAGAACATCTTGAGCGAGTTAACCTAGAGAGAAGATTTGAAGAAGAAGGAAGGAGAGTGAGCTTCATTGTGTCATCATCACTTTTTGGTGTAACATTTCAAAGGTGAAAAACAATTCAGGTGGCTTTGGTTGGTGCTTCCTTGTAGGGTTGGTGCTCTACTAAATTTAGGGTTTGGTGCTCCTTGTGGGGTTGGTGTCTCACTAAACCTAGGGGTTGGTGCTCAACTAAATTTGAATCATGGCTCTAATAAATTTGTATTTTAGTGGTTTTCTTCCCCTTGAGGGGTTACCACTTACATATTGTGTTCTTGCGTTGATTTTCTTTCATTTTCTCTTCTTTGGATATGTTCTTGTGGATGCATGCTTAGTGGTTAGTTGAATTATTAATGGATTTAATTGTTTAAGTGAATGAAAGTTTTATTGCTCACCGATTCACCCCCAGGTGATTTTGCTTCCAACACAACGAAGTGGGCCCATAGGTATCACCAATCCATGGTGAACCTATGTCCCTATTACAACACATAACACCATTAAAACCAACATGAAAAAAAAACAAGCTAAATTGACAAGTGACATCAAATTCAATCACTTTGGGCTGAGCGAGAAGATAAATTTGAAACTCAAGGAAGAAACTTTCAACTCAAATTCAACTTTCAATCTAAGCAAAGAAAATGGCTAATTAACCGCAGTTAGTATGAAAATCATTATGTTAGTGCAACAATCAATTTAAATGCCCAAAATTGCAAGCAGTAACTCAATTAAAAGTTAAATAGAAGAGTTTGTTGGTTCTAGAAAAGGAAGAGAAAATAAAATCAAATTTATAAATAAAATACATATAGAGAAATATCACATCACAATCACCATGTGGCCTTACATGGACACTAAAGGGTTACTCATCAAGTTGATGGCATTGGGATATTGAGCCTCAACTTCATGCAGAATAACAATCCCTTACATCCTATATTACATATTGTTCTTATATTTTAAAGGTGTAAATGCTTTCATACCTAGGTTATCTGGGTTTTTCCTAGAATATGCTTACCTCCTTTGGTGCAATGTCATCACTAGGCTCTTCCTCCTTGACACCTTATCCTTTTTACATGACTTTTCCATATAGTACACAAACAAAACCCCAAGATAACCCAAAGACAATTGATGCGAAAACGTGTGTTGTATTTTTTAACCTTTTAAAAGTTTCCAAAGATCGTGATTTTCTTAACCAATTTTAAGTATTCTAAACTCCAAAAATTTATTAAATTCTGATTATTATGCATCCATAGAAGTGCGGAAAACTTGTGTAGCAAATAAATAATTAGAAAACTGAAAAACACTCAGATAACAAACAAGATTGTTTACGGGGTTCGGAAATTCCTACGTCCCCAGGTTCGGATTGAACTGATCCATTAATAATATTGAAATGTAAGTACAATAACTCTTACAAACAACAAATAATGAATCACAACCTGAAAATGAGCTAATCAATGTCCCAAGAACTTTGAAAAATACCAGAAACTGTCCCAAGAACGATCATGGCTCAATGTTTTCAATAATGTGATCTCCCTGCAACTGTGTTATAAAAACACCTACAAATGGAGATTTAAAAACATTCTATGAAAACAAATCATATATCTGAGATTATCTCTAAATTCTGAACACTTTTCATGTTTACACCAAGTCACATTTTGGACCAGAAGTGCATTGAAATTTGTGTTTTCCAACTAGTTGTCTTGTAGATCCCTGTTAAAAACTGCATTCAAAGCTTCCAAAAATAGGTTAAAACTCAACAAAAAATATCAAATCTTACATCGTTGGAATTGTCTCATAATTTCCTTCATTTCATCTTTTTACTCCGAGTTCTCATTAAGTGCAAGGCCTTCAAAAATGGTGTTTTCTAAAAACTACCTCCTTCTGCTCCTTTGCACAGACCTGTCTCCCTTGTATAAGTGGAAGCGACCCATTTTATAATCCGCCCAAGCCTCTAGGCGAGTTGGTTGGTGGATGGGTCTTGGGGCGATGAGGTCGGGGGATCAAATCCCACCTCCTATCATTTTGCCGTGGATTTTGCTTGTTTTAGTGGGATTAACACCCAAATTTTGGGCGCGGCATTTTTAATGGGATAAAGTCCCATATTTGGTGGGTTTGATAAAAGCTTAGGATTTAAATAGCCTTTCCACACATTGTGTGAAGTGGTCATGGGACCACATGGGCTTAACCGCCCCCACCTCTTTCTCCTCACGTGGAAGCTTCCACTACAACCGCTTCACTCCTTCCTTCCACGTGGAACATCCATGCATGGCTTAATGTTGGTAGTTTAGAGAATTATGTATGGTTTAATACTAATGTATAAACATTAATATATATAACGGTTTGGCATATATGCATGGCATTTGGAAAGTGGATTTACCAAGATAATATAATTTCGACCCATACAATGTGTGTAGAAATAATTAACTCGGTCCTTGCATGACTCAGCTAAATAGCTCGATGTCATCCCTTGATAGGAAAATCAAGTGAATTTGACGAGTGGTGGCAAGCCATGTGGTGGCTTGTGGACCCACCACGTTGGCGATAATACCATAGTCCACACGGCGGTCGGGCTCCCCTCCGTAATAAAAGTTGAGCCTCTTGTTCCCGTGCACCATTTTTACGCTCGTCGAAGACCGGTGATCGAAAACCAACAAACAACTCCCTTTTGCCTTTTCGCCACGTGTCGCAGTGCCATTGGTCCAATATTGACCAGTTGACCAGAGTTGACTTTCTCGTTGTCTAAACTTTGACCGGACATAACTAGAGCTCCCGATGTCCGTTTGTCGCGTTCTCATAGTCGTTGGAAAGCTCTCGAGATGATCTTCTACACAAGAATGGTTTAGGGAAGTTTAGGGAACATTTGACACTAAAATTGATCCCCTGATCACTCCTCCCTACTAAGAAGGCTTTTTGTCCACAAAAAGTTGTGTATCAACCCACAAATAATGCTATCTCTTCCTGCATTGCACAAACACATACAAGAACTTGAAATAACATTATAGGTTAATAAAAAATGCAAATAGTTGATTAGCTAATTACATAACCGATTAGATAATTGTTGTATATATTTCCCCCCGGGTAAATATAGACACCCAAGGAAAATCGGGTCTCGGAGGCGGAGAAACATGGTGGAAAAACATAAAGAAAATATGTATTCGGGTCTCCAAAACCCGCCAACAAAGAAAAGATGTCGTCGGGTCTCCAAAACCCGACGTAAAAGGAATCGGGTTTCGGTGGCGTAGGAACATGTTGGGGGTCTCTAAAACCCGACATCAAAGGCAAATCGGGTTTCGGGTTTCGGGAAACACGAAACATGAAACATGCAGATCGCAAAGGATGTCCCGATGCTCGAGGGTTCCGCAAACCCGACAACAAAGAACATGTCGCAAGGGTTGGAAAATCGACGCCTTGAGCAAATCGGGTTTTAGTGGTGGAGAAACACGGGGCGAAAACATGTTGAGGCATCCTCCAAACCCGATGCAGATGCAAAGGAGAAACCCGAACCCGACTGGCAGAAGACCCTGACGTGGGAAATATTCAGATCACCATAACTTTTCACAGGGAGCTCGGATTCACGCAAGGTTGGACTTTTCGGAAAGCTCTCGGCGTCCTCTACGCAACTACGACTGGATATATTTAATTGGGTGAGAACAAGTTCTTAAAAATGCAAAAATACAGTTCGCCATATTTTGAGTTGTTGGGGATCTCACCTATCGCCATGATGAGGAGTTAGGTGCAGTCTTGGAGGTGGTTGGGGCAGAATTCGAATCACTCTCTTCTCCCTCAATTTTCTCATATAAATGGTCAAGAGAGGCTCTTTGTAAAGGGTTGGGCATTTCTGCTTTGCACCCTCCCTTCTCTCCCTTTGCAGAGAATTTGTGGAGTTTTCAAGCCTCCCATATGGATTGTAATGTTGTTTTTGCCTCTTGGCCATTGCAATGTGTTGAATCGATCCTTGAGCAATATATGTATATACTGTGATTGATTTTAAACCCCTATCATATGTTCATTGTTGTTATTTTGATCTCTCATTGCATTTTGGTTGCCTGTGCATGGTGTGGTATTACATCTATGTGGTGTGTGTTTTATCTTGCAAAGCGGGTGTCCAACATTCCTCGGTGCATCACCTCCTTAGCTTAGGTTTATTTTTATGCATTTCTCTCTCCCTGTCTCCTTGGTAGTTAGATTAAGTTTTTTGGGTAAACCTCTGCGTTTTATTGGTGCATCTGAACAGAGGAATAGGAGCCGGCCTTCATCCGGAGAGCTTTTCCGATTTCGCAAGGTCCCACACTTGGGAAAAGCTCCATGTTGTGCAAACGCACTGAGATTCTCAACCCATCGTGTTGCAGAGTCCCAGGGGTGCTACGTTTCGACACCAACAGTTTTGGCATGCCCGGTGGGACCAAGAGGTCATTCCATGAAGATTTGAAGGAGTTTTCATGAAATTTGCACTAAAAATTGCAGTTTTTACAAATTTCGGATTTTGCACTCCTCTAGCCTTGAACTCCGAAATCATTTTTCAAGGGTTTATCTTGCTCAAAACAAGTCAAAATTTCAACAGTTGGTAGATCTGAGGGTAATCTTCAAAAGGGTATCTTTAGTTTTTGATATTTTGATTTTCAAAATTTCGGGTTTTTGTGATTTCGGGTTTTCGGGATCCGAGAACATCAAAGCAGCAATTCGGGTTTTGGGGGATGCATTGCATGGTCCTATTCCCGACAACAGTGATTTTAGGTTTTGAGGGATGTCGGACATGTTCCAAGTTCCGACACATAGCAATTCGGGTTTTGTGAGTTGCATCGCATGACCTGAGTTCTGCCTGTACTTTTCGGGATCCGCAGCTGCACAACAAGGCCCGAATTCGGATTGAAGATTGTCTCCTCTGGGTCCTTCAAAGTTTAAATTATATTTTCAATATTGTCAAGTTTGGTGTGTAACTTGGCAAAATCCAGCCTTTTAGAGGCTTGTTATCTAACACATCTGGCGACTCCGAAGGGATAGAGTTCAGCGGTGTAGCAGCACAAGTTGCCCAGGCACATGAGAAGAATTCAAACCAGGTCTAATACTCGAGAAGAAGGGCTATTTTTCCACTTGCAACTTTCACCAGGCAGAGGAAGGAGAGGAAGAAGACCACAAAGATCACCATCTCCACCTAACAGACTTTGTCTACACCTCCACCCGGTAGGCCTTTTCTTGCATCAACCAGGGTTCTTAGGCCAATCATAATGGCACATCTACCACTGAATCCCTTTGTCAATTTCACGGGAAGTAGTCCACTTGCCCTAAATTCTCGAATCAAATTCTAGTTGCAGCGCTAAAGAATATCCCCTATTTCACAGGAGAAAATCATACTACTCCTATTGATCACATCCAGGATATTGCTAATGCATGTGCAATCCACGAAATAAATGAAATGGATGTTGCAGTCAAGTTATTGGCTTCATCTTTCAAAGGTAAGGCCTTACAATGGTTTAGGAGCCTAATAGCAGGGTCTATTACGAATTGGAACCAACTTTGTTCAGCTCTTTGCAACCAATTTGGGGAAAGGGCGGATAATTTGTCTTTATTGGAACAGCTGACAACAATTAAAAGGGCTCCTAACGAGCAAATGATAGATTTCAATTTCAGGTTCCAACGGACATGGGATAGGATCCCAATAGCTGTTAGACCAACTGCCGAAGGAGCATTCCTTTATTTCTTAAAGGCTATAAATTCAGACATAGCCATGATGATCCAATCAATGGGAGGAACAACGCTGCCAGGGGCCTATGACATAGCGATCAGAGCAGAGAACTGTTTGATCCAAGCCGGAAAGCTTGCACCAAGGCCACCAATGCCTCTCTATCCAGATATGGGAGTTCCTACAACCAATCAAGCACCAGAATTGAATCCCATTCCAACTCCTAGAAATCAAAGCAATAATGAGGCATCGACTTCTTCAAATACTTCAAAGGAATTGTAGGAGGTTATGAAACAACTACAGAACCTTGGAAATGAGCTTGTGACTATCAAAAGACAGCAAGCTCAAAGTGCTAGACCGTATCAGCCTCAAGCGCAATACCAAGCTAGGCCCTCATACCAACAGAATAGACCACCACCACCTCAGGCTGCAAATCAAAACCAAAACCAAGGACAACCTCAAGCTGCCAGGCCATTTCGGCCGTATGATCCAAATACAACGACATCCTCAAGAGCCTTGGTTCCAACGCAAAACAACATGGCACAGGAGTACGACTGGTGTTACCCTTGCAATCTACCTCACAATCAGTCAACATGTTTTAATGGTGCACTGAATCAGGCCTTGATGGTGCAAACCATTGGTGTTCCTCAAGAACCAAACCAGGAAGAGAATCAGCAGCAAGGAACGCAACAAGAGGGACCTCCGACAGAAACCACATTGGCAAATTGGCAAACGGAAGACTTCTGTGGAGTTAACCAACATCCTTTTCAAGGTGTGGCTGCCAACACACGGTCAAAGAAGAGAAACATAGAAGAGGGACAACCACCCAATCTAGTTGTTTCTCAGTCCGCTCTTACACAACAAGGGGTCAATAGACCAAACGCAGCTCGAATGTGCAAAATCAGCCTAAGGTACCTGTTGTAGCAACACATACACCTGTTCAAGTTCCAGAAAAGGTTGCACCAAGTAAGGGACAACAAAAGGAAATTTCATCCCCCTTCAACATCATCGATCAAATGAAGAAGACACATGTGAACATTTCCATGTGGGAATCACTTGCGATCCCAGGGCAACGAGATTTATTGCAAGCTGCAATGGCTAATTGGTCTGCCACAAATGTATCAAACCAGGGACATGAGAAAGTTCTCACTAATGCAGTGCAACATGATGGGGGCCAGACAAGAAAAAATTTGAAGCCTCCACCTTTCTATGTTTCATTGATTGTTGGAAACCACTTGGTACACAACTGCATGATAGACTCAGGGGCAAGTAGTTCAGTGATGCCAAAGCAAATAGCGGATCAGCTAGGTTTGAAATATGAGCCGATCTTTGAAAGGAGTAGTGCAACTAGATGGAACGGCAGCGGGAACAATTGGGGTCATCAAAGGGTTAAGCCTAACACTAAATTCATGTCCTAATGTTACATTCTTGCAAGATGTGTCTGTAATTGATCTCCCGCCACTCTTTGCATTGTGTTTATCAAGGGACTTCACTGCAAAATCGGTGGATATTTATCTGTAGATTGGTCACACATGATTTTCAGGACAAGGTATGGAGCTAAAGCAATAATCGTGTCGAACCAATTGCCAATTTCCATATTGAGCCTCATGTACCAAGTCCTATCAATGCAAATTGCTCAATTTTTCATCAGGAGGAGTGTTCAAATGATCTAGAAGCAGGTACTAAGGTCGAGGGAATTCCTGATTTAACTTTGGATGAATGGGAAAACAAGAGTCATGAATTTGACCCATACTGAGGAAATTGAAGAATCTTAATTGGGCGTGTATTGTATACATGAATAAAATTCACCCATTCCCGACATCATTCAAATTGAACAAAAGATGAAAACAAATTTTGGAAATTATTCTTCGATGGTTCGAGAAGCAGACAAGGTGTTGGAGGTGGTGCAATGTTGATTTCACCACAAGACATCAAATATTATTCAGCTTTTCGTTTCCAGTTTTCTTGTTCAAACAACACAGCTGAATATGAGGCCTTGATTCATGGACTTCATTGGGCCAGGAAAAAGGGCATAAAAACTTACAGGTGTTTGGAGATAGCAAGC
The DNA here is from genome assembly GCA_018340775.1 of Taxus wallichiana var. yunnanensis. Lineage (NCBI taxonomy): Eukaryota > Viridiplantae > Streptophyta > Pinopsida > Cupressales > Taxaceae > Taxus > Taxus wallichiana. The sequence goes on from CM031239.1 coordinate 290,246,453, forward strand.
TAATCGTCAACCAAGTTAGGGGACAACATGCTACAAAGAATGACCTGTTGAAGAGCTATAAGAACAGGGTATGGGACCTCGTTGAAGATTTCGAAGCTTTCAACATTGTGTCCATACCCAGGAAGAAAAATGAAGCCGCAGATAGGCTTGCAGCAGTTGGAGCAACGTTTGATGTGGTTGACAACATCAGAAGGAAAAAACACAGCCACATATCCATGTGATTGTGAGGCCAGCAGTTCCAGATAATAACACAAGCTGGCAGGTGTTTGAGAACGATCAACAGATCGTCAATTTCTTACAAGAAGAGGCTGAATTCTCAGCTAGGAATCAGGATAGATTAGAGCAGCAGTATGGGGATCAAGTAGTGTAGCTGCGGACAAACAAGCTTCCTAAGGGTTTAGTAACATTGGAGTCTATCTTCAACCCTAACGACTAGTTTCGTAAGGAAAAGGCTAACATACAGGTCAAGAGAGAAGATTCAGAGCCAATTCTAGTTGGGGAAGGAAAAACACTTCAAATTGGTAAAGTGGCCACTGAGCAAGAGAAATCAGATTTCACACAGCTTTGCCAAGAATTTCCAGATGTCTTCACTTGGAGCTATGAAGACTTGAGAGGATTCAATCCAAAGTTGGCACAACATACCATAGAATTGGATCCAGATGCTAAGCCCATCAGGTAGAAGCAGAGACCAGTCAACCCTCACATTGAGCCTCTAATGAAGAAAGAATTAAACAAGCTAATAGAGGCAAGCATTATATTCCCGATCAAGCACTCAAGCTGGGTTGCAAACTTGGTTCTCGGTCAAGAAGAAGAGCGGAGAAATCAGGTTATGTGTGGATTTCCGAGACCTCAATAGGGCATCTCTCAAAGATCATTACCCACTTCCTTCAATGGAACAAATATTGCAAGTAGTATCCGGTTTAGAGATTCTCTCTCTAGATGGCTACTCGGGGTATAATCGGTGATGGTACAAGAAGATGACCAATTCAAGATGGCTTTCACCACCAAATGGGGAACCTATGCCTACAAGAAGATGCCATTTGGGCTATCAAATGCTGGAGCCACCTTCCAAAGGGCAATGGATATGGCATTCAAGGGGTTGATCAATAAAATAGTTCTAATATATCTTGACGACATCATTGTATTCTCAAAAATGCGTGCGAGATCACCTCTTTCATTTGAGGCAGGTATTTCAGAGGTGTAGAAGATTTGGGGTATCTTTGAATCCCAAAAAATGCATATTCTTGGCTCACGAGGGAAAACTTCTAGGCCATATTGTTTCAAAGGAAGGATTGACGATTGACCTAGAAAGAGTTGAAGCAATTCGAGTGTTGCCATTACCAAGTCACAAGAAGGCTCTTCAAAGCTTCTTAGGAAGGATCAATTTCGTCCACAGGTTTGTTCCAAATTTTGTAGCTCTCGTAAAACCAATAACGCTGATGTTAAAGAAGAGCATGGCATTTAAGTGGACATCTGAAGGCAAGGCAAGTTTTGAGGCAATAAAAGAGGCTATATCTCAAGCCCCAACTCTCGTCAATCCAGACTTCTCCAAGGACTTCGTGCTATATGCCTTCGGTGGTGGAGACACAATTTCTGCAATCCTAGTACAACAAAACAAAGAAGGATTAGAACAACCAGTTGCTTTCTTCAGTCAAGGCTTGGAGGAATACGAAACTAGGTACTCTTTCATTGAAAAGCATGTCCTTGCAGTAATCAGGAGCTTAAAGAAATTCAAGCACCTAGTCTCAAACAACAAGATCCAATTATTGGTCTCTCATGCGGGAGTCAAGGACTTCCTTCTAAACAAGGATCTGAATGAGAAGCGTGCAGGGTGGATCACTCGTGTCATGGAATATGACATCGAGATCAAGGTCACCAAACTAGTACGTGGAAAGGGACTATGTGAACAGCTAGCCTTGAGTCAACAAGTTGAAGCAGGTGATGAAAAAGAGACTGTCTTGGTACTACAGGATGGCCAAGAACATGAAAATGATGATGTGCCTACTCCTTGTTGGACTCAGAATATGATACACTTCCTACAGACAGGCCTATGCCCTCTAGAAATGAGCAAAGCAAAGAGGAGATACTTTAGATTACAAGCCATTCCATATGTGCTTGTTGATGGTGTTTTGTTCAGAAAGACATCAATGGAGTTCTATTGAGGTGCATTGGGACAAGTCAAATTGAGAGGGTGTTACGAGATTTTCATGATGGAGATTCCGGAGGACATTTTGCCCCACGAGTAACAGCTCTCAAGATAATGAAGGCAGGATATTATTGGCCCACGGTGTTCAATGACTGCTATACATGGATAAGAAAGTGTAAGAAATGTGCACTCTTCACAGGGAAAGAAAAACTAGCAGCACTTCCATTGCACCCAATCTTGGTTGACCAACCATTTCTGTAATGGGGATTGGACTTCATCGGGGTCATCAACCCAAACTCAAGCCAAGGCCACAAGTGGATTCTCACGGCAACGGACTATTTCACCAAGTGGACTGAAGCAGTAGCGCTCAAAGAGGCAAACGAGTCTAATATACTAGAATTTTATGAAGGAATAGTGACCAGGTTTGGTGTGCCGGCCACTATCATATCAGACAATGCATTGGCATTTATAGGTTCAAAGATTACAGAATGGGCTGTCAAGAATGGAACCTATCTCGAGCACCTCTTCAAATTATTACCCGCGGGGGTAATGGATGCGAAGTCCACGAACAAGAATCTGCTAAGGATCATCGGAGGACTCGGATGAAAATCAAAGAACATGGCATACCAAGCTAAAATCAGCATTATGGGCTGACAGAATAACACCAAAGAGGTCTACGGGTAATTCCCCTTACAAGTTGTTCTATGGAAAAGAGGTAGTATTGCCTATATCATTAGAACTTCTGCATTGGAGTTCATGAAGCAGGTTGGAGTTGGTGAGTTCGAACCAATGGAGGCTAGGTATGCAGAGTTGATGGAATTGGAAGAAATTAGAGAACATGCAATTCAAACGATTGAGAAAGATCAAGTCTTAGTGAAAAGATGGTTTGATAAGAAAGCAAGAGCAAGGACCTTCTCAGAAGGAGACTTAGTTCTGAAATGGGATGCAGATCGGGCAAAACCGGAAAACATTCCAAGTTTGATGCCATTTGGAGTGGCCCTTACATGGTCATGAAATGTAAGAATAGCAATGCCTTCCAATTGTCTACATTGGATGGAGAAGAACTCCCAATTCCGGTCAACGAGAATCTATCTTAAACATTCTTCTATCAAGAGAAAAGTTCTACCCTTGTAAATATTAGCCTAGATTTCAATTCCCCTAAGTGCGTATGCACATTGTCTTGTTGTAGTTAGGTTTCAGTTTCCCTAAGTGCTTTGGCACAGGGTTTGTTGCTCCTGGGTTGGTTTTCTACAATTCAGTGTGCTCTCGAGAGAAGGAGTTGCGGTATCAGGCTTGGGATCGAGTATCAGGTTGGTTTTAGGGTTGCTTATGACTCCATGCCCAATGGATCGCTAAAAGGCCATTGATCTTCTACCTAGCAGGCAGGTAACCCCGTGAGTCGCCAAATTGTTGTATATATTTCCCCGGGTAAATATAGACACCCAAAGAAAATCGGGTCTCGGAGGCGGAGAAACATGGTGGAAAAACATAAAGAAAATATGTATTCGGGTCTCCAAAACCCGCCAACAAAGAAAAGATGTCGTCGGGTCTCCAAAACCCGACGCAAAAGGAATCGGGTTTCGGTGGCGCAGGAACATGTCGGGGGGTCTCTAAAACCCGACATCAAAGGCAAATCGGGTTTCGGGAAACACGAAACATGAAACATGCAGATCGCAAAGGATGTCCCGATGCTCGAGGGTTCCGCAAACCCGACAACAAAGAACATGTCGCAAGGGTTGGAAAATCCGACGCAAGGCAAATCGGGTTTCGGAGGCGGAGAAACACGGGGTGAAAACATGTCGAGGCATCCTCCAAACCCGATGCAGATGCAAAGGAGAAACCCGAACCCGACTGGCAGAAGACCCTGACGCGGGAAATATTCAGATCGCCATAACTTTTCACAGGGAGCTCGGATTCACGCAAGGTTGGACTTTTCGGAAAGCTCTCGGCATCCTCTACCCAACTACGACTGGATATCTTTAATTGGGTGAGGAAAAGTTCTTAAAAATTCAAAAATACAGTTCGCCATATTTTGAGTTGTTGGGGATCTCACCTATCGCCATGATGAGGAGTTAGGTGCAGTCTTGGAGGTGGTTGGGGCAGAATTCGAATCACTCTCTTCTCCCTCAATTTTTCTCATATAAATGGTCAAGAGAGGCTCTTTGTAAAGGGTTGGGAATTTCTGCTTTGCACCCTCCCTTCTCTCCTGCTTGCAAGATAATTTGTGGAGTTTTCAAGCCTCCCATATGGATTGTAATGTTTTTTTTTGCCTCTTGGCCATTGCAATGTGTTGAATCGATCCTTGAGAAATATATGTATGTCTCGTGATTGATTTTAAACCCCTCTCATATGTTCATTGATGTTATTTTGATCTCTCATTGCATTTTGGTTGCACATGCATGGTGTGGTATTACATCTATGTGGTGTGTGTTTTATCTTGCAAAGCGGTGTCCAACATTCCTCGGTGCATCACCTCCTTAGCTTAGGTTTATTTTTATGCATTTCTCTCTCCCTGTTTCCTTGGTAGTTAGATTAAGTTTTTTGGGTAAACCTCTGCGTTTTATTGGTGCATCTGAACAGAGGAATAGGAGCCGGCCTTCATCCAGAGAGCTTTTCCGATTTCGCAAGGTCCCACACTTAGAAAAGCTCCATGTTGTGCAAACGCACTGAGATTCTCAACCCATCGTGTTGCAGAGTCCCAGGGGTGTTGCGTTTCGACACCAACAATAATAACACCCAATTAAGCTAGTGTTCAATTGAAACGTTGTAACCACAACTCTACGCACAACCTGAATGTCATATAACCCATCGTAATGCCATCACAATTAATTGACTAGATAATAACACCCATTCTATTACAGAAAGCTAGTGTTCAACTGTCACTTTGTGATACGGATGATTACCAAAAATTACAATTCCATAACACAGATCAGTATACAAGACATCTAAATCGCCACAATTAGGCTAGTGCCCACTGTCCATCTAAAATCAGTAATAACCGCAAGTATTCACTATCAGAATATAATAGACTATCAACGCCCAAAAATAGCTATAGTCAACAACTGAATCAACATGAATATGCCAAAACATTGTATCACCATCACAAATAATAAGTCAGATAATAACACCCATCTATAATGGAAGCTAGTGTTCAACTGACACTTTGTGATTATGTTGATTACAACTGCAAGTTTCAAATTTAGACATGCTACTGATGCCTATCCTTGCATAGTGTTTTCAACAATGGAACTACCAACCAATATGAGAAAACAAAACATGAGTATGATGAACCTATCACTCAAATATTCTCTTCAGCTGTTTCCATTCATTTTCAAAGCTTAAATATCAACTTAGGAACAAATCCTTATCAATCAACAGAATCCCTAAAATATAGCTCAAAAAAATTTGCTTACCTACTATCAACAATTTACTGTAGTGCAAATATAAAGTTGAGGAGTGTTTTTCCCAACCAATCACTTGGGTTTTTCCGTTTTGGTTGTTTTACCTTCTCAGTACCAAAATGAGTTTTAGTTAGGTTTAGCACTGTTGGTTTTACAATATTGTTCTTTTTAACAACTTTCCAATTTTGTTGTTTAGAAACAAACCAACAAACCTTAACATCATGACCATTCCTATTACAATGGGAACAAAATTTAACTTCCCTGTTTTTAGGAGTCTTACCCATTTTACCATTCTCGAACTCGTCTCACGAGAATGATTCCCTGCTTTAGGAGAGGTAACATTCTTGCATTTCTCGCCTTCCACGGTGAGATTGGTCTTTAGCACCTACCTTATCATTCACAAAAGGCATTAACTTCTTAATCAAATTTTTCCTCTTCCAACAATATGCAACAGAATGATTAGTACCTTCACAAAATGTGCAAGGGAAAGCATATTTCTGCCTACCAAAGCTATATTGTTCCAACTGAAAGAGTGTATTAGAAGTTTTAGGATTTTATTTTCCCTTAGTGCTATTTTTAGTGTAAGTGGAAGGAGGTGGAATCTAATTACCTCTTTTACCTATTTTCTTACACCTTTCATTGTTCCTCCTGATGGTGGAATCCTATAATTCTAGTGGCATAGATCCTTGGTTGTTGGAAGCTTGTCTTCCTTCAGCTGCTTTGGAACTTTCTCCAATTTCCATTTTCCCACTAGAATAACCCAAACCTGCAAACCGAGGCTGATCCTCTACCTGTATTGGGTTAGCATCACCTTGTCCATTTTTACCAAGGCCCTTTCATTAAATCCCATCTTAACCATTAGCTTAGACCCAATTCCCTTAGTGTGTTTTTCAAACTGACCCAAAGGAATATCTGAAACTGAATGAGAGGAAGAATTAAAATGTGAACAACTTATAATGCATTCTGTCATAGTACCTGCATCTGATTTGGAAGGCATTTCCTTCTTATGTTCACCTTGTTGTAGCTTTTCCAAGAGATCATCCTTGGTCCGTATTTCATCCTGCAACTCTTTAACAAAGCCCATTAACTTCTTGCTATCTTCAAGCATCTTGTTGACATACTCCTCTTTCTTGGTTATAGAGGATTGTGGCTCAGATTTTAACCGCACTATTTCCTCTTCCAAGGAATAAAAATTATCTCTCAAGAAATATTTTTCTTCTTGGAGTTGGTGGTTTATGGCTTCAAGCTCATCCAGTTGCTCCTGTTTGGATGACTTGCCCATGATTCCTCGTTCCTGCAAACACAACCTGTACTTCCAAAACTACACACTGCGAAAGAAGATTAACAAGCCCCAAAATGTCTGCACACTGAAAAGTGAAATCAATACTGAAACTGAAGCCAAATTTTCAAACACAATTAGAAGCTAATCCGGTAATCTAACTGCTCTGATACCAAACTTGATCTGAAAACATGTGTTGTATTTTTTTCACTTTTAAAAGTTTCCAAAGATCGTGATTTTCTTAACCAATTTTAAGTATTCTAAACTCCAAAAATTGATTAAATTCTGATTATTATGCATCCATAGAAGTGCGGAAAACTTGTGTAGCAAATAAATAATCAGAAAAATGAAAACACTCAGATAACAAACAAGATTGTTTACGGGGTTCGGAAATTCCTACGTCCCCGGGTTCGGATTGAACTGATCCATTAATAATATTGAAATGTAAGTACAATAACTCTTAACAACAAAAATAATGAATCACAACCTGAAAATGAGCTGATCAATGTCCCAAGAACTCTGAAAAATAGCAGAAATTCCCCAAGAACGATCCGTGGCTCCTACAGTGTTTTCACAATGTGATCTCCCTGCAACTGTGTTAGAAAAACACCTACAAATGGAGATTTAAAAACATTCTATGAAAACAAATCATATATCTGAGATCATCTCTGAATTCTGAACACTTTTCATTTTTACAACAAGTCACATTTTGGACCATAAGTGCATTGAAATTTGTGTTTTCCAACTAGTCAGTCTTGTAAATCCCTATTAAAAACTGCATTCAAAGCTTCCAAAATCGGTTAAAACTCAACAAAAATATCAAATATTACATTGTTGGAATCTTCTCAAAATTTCCTTCATTTCAACTTTTTACTCCGAGTTCTCATTAAGTGCAAGGCCTTCAAAAATGGTGTTTTCTAAAAACTACCTCCTTCTTCTCCTTTACGCATGCACTCACGAATCCTTGTATAAGTGGAAGCGACCCATTTTATAATCCGCCCAAGCCTCTAGGCAAGTTGGTTGGTGGGTGGGTCTTGGGGTGATGAGGTTGGGGGATCAAATCCCGCCTCTTATCATTTTTCCATGGATTTTGCTTGTTTTAGTGGGATTAAAACCCAAATTTTGGGCACAACATTTTTAATGGGATAAAGTCCCATATTTGGTGGGTTTGATAAAAGCTTAGGCTTTAAATAGCCTTTCCACGCATTGTGTGAAGTGGTCATGGGACCACATGGGCTTAACCGCCCCCACCTCTTTCTCCTCACGTGGAAGCTTCCACTACAACCGCTTCACTCCTTCCTTCCACATGGAACATCCATGCATGGCTTAATGTTGGCGGTTTAGAGAATTATGTATGGTTTAATACTAATGTATAAACATTAATATATATAGTGGTTTGGCATATATGCATGGCATTTGGAAAGTGGATTTACCAAGATAATATAATTTCGACCCATACAATGTGTGTAGAAATAATTAACTCGGTCCTTGCATGACTCAGCTAAATAGCTCGATGTCGTCCCTTGATAGGAAAATCGAGCGAATTCGACGAGTGGTGGCAAGCCACGTGGTGGCTTGTGGACCCACCATGTTGGTGATAATACCATAGTCCACACGGCGGTCGGGCTCCCCTCCATAATAAAAGTTGAGCCTCTTGTTTCCGTGCACCATTTTTACGCTCGTCTAAGACCGGTGATCGAAAACCATCAAACAACTCCCTTTTGCCTTTTCACCACGTGTCGCAGTGCCATTGGTCCGAGATTGACCAGTTGACCATAGTTGACTTTCTCGATGTTTGAGCTTTGACCGGACATAACTAGAGCTCCCGATGTCCGTTTGTCACGTTCTCACAGTCGTTGGAAAGCTTTCGAGATGATCTTCTGCACATGCATTGTTTAGGGAAGTTTAGGGAACATTTGACACTAAAATTGATCCCTTGATCAACAATAGAATAAGAAAACAATGCAAACACATGACAAGAACTCATACTTAGATTAATCACCTCTCAAATAATGATAGGAACAAAACTAAATGATCGAAATTTGTCATTACTAAATTTCTTCATTTTATGATGTTTAGTGGATTGTGGGATATGTCATATGAAAACCACTTGGATGTAAGTCCATATTTATTTGTTGTATTCCTAAAACTTTTTAAACCTAAAATAATAGACTTTAATACATAATTCTAATTGGATCCGTGGAAGCGAGAAACAATAGTTGTTCTTTATCCACGAAACTAGGTCAAGGTGCATCTTGATGATGCTTTAATTCCTTGCGCCTTTTTCCATTCTTCTTCCTAAAATGCATCCATTCTCACCAAAGATAGCACAAAAACCTCACCTTTGAAGTTCAAGCTCAAAATTTGCGAGCAATGGAGGGAAAAATCACAAAGGCTGCGAAGGGAGTTAGCGGCTTCGGTTTCCACAGGGAGTTGACAGATCCGCGTGGAGAGCAGAATGAGCCTGGCCGGGTATCTGGTGGGGCTCGGGTGGATGCGGGAGAGCAGGGAAATGGAGACGGGTCTGGGAATGCAGGAAAGTTGTGCCCTAACCCTAGGGTTAAAAAAATCATGCCTTCATCGGGGACTGCGGGGCATGGCAGAGACTTCATCAGGGAGAACGGGGGGAGCTACAGGCAGCTAGGGATTGGCTCACACCCAGAAATCTACATCATTCAAAGACATATTGGAAAATTGGGAGGTTGAACTCTTGGTACGAATCCTTCAATCAAACAGACCTACTTGGTAGACTTGGCTGAGGACATTCCTTCTTTAATCATAGAGAACCCCGAAGTGGAGGAATACTACAAAAATATTTCTCGGGATGTTGTGATCGGTAGATTCAATGGTTTTTGGCCTTCCTCCTCCGCACTTTATCAATGGATTTTCAAAACTGGACCAATAAATGTGAAATTTCTCTTTGTTCCAAGGGATTTTTCGTTGTCCACTTTAGGGAATCTGAGGATTATCAACGCTGCTTGACAGAGGGTCCGTGGTTCTAGGGACATGTTGGTTTATTTTTAACCCCATGGTTTCGGATTTTGATCCGAATACTTACTCGGTTTCCAAAATGCTAGTTTGGGTTAGGCTTCCTAACCTCCCTTTGCATTTGTGGTATGCACTAGAGGACATTGGAAATGCTTTGGGCAAGTTTTTAAAAGAGGACTTGGATAGAACGGATTCGGGTATGTGTTCGTATGCCCGCATGTGCGTTGAAATAGACTTAAGCAAAGGATTACCAAATCGAATTAATCTTAAATTTGGTAAGTTTCGAATTCCCAGGTATTAGATTATGAGAATACTGCATTTAGATGTAGAAATTGCAGAAATTCGGGTCATCTGCAAGCTTCTTGTCCCTACAACAAAAATCAGAAAGCTACAAAAAAGAATGGATCGACTTCTTCCAGTGGATGGGGTACTTTGAATCCGGAAATGGTTTCCAATACGAAATTCAAGGATGATCTAAGAGATCCTAATACCGATGGTAAAATAGATACAGAAAAGAACGAGAGAGAAATGGGAATACAGGAAAATAGCCTGGTGGCAGGCGGAGCAAAAAGGGGGCATATATCAGAAAACTCATAATCTGATTGTGATTCCATGTCTGATAAAGTGATTCCATCAGTTAATCCCAATGACCTGGCACTGGTTATTTCATCTGATCATGGCAAATGGCAAGAAGTGAAGAAGCGGAAAAACAAAAAGGGACGAATGGGCAGCATTGAAGACTTTTTTCTATCACAAGCTAGGAAGTAAATAGGGTTATGCCTTTATGTTGGAGGGCAGTTTGTCTATAGTTACTTTTGCCTTTTATGGCCTTTAGTTTTCTTGAGGATTTGGCCTCATTTTTCTTACACACGAAACAGGGCCCTTAACTCACTTTATCAATCCAAAAAAATACATAATTCTAATTTATTTATTGAAACTATTAACTTTGTACGGATCGAATGTCCTTTCAAAACCAAAATCAATATCACTCATTTGGGGAATAACAACATTCCCAATTCCCCCGCTCACGGAAATATAGAACAAGAATAGAAAAAATTATACTTTGATGGCGGCGCAAAACCCTAACCTAACCTTGGCGAGTATCGAACACGCAATCCCTTGACAGCCCATTTTCGCTCATCTCCACCTGCTGCTGTCAATTCCATTATTGGCAGTTTCCCTGCTACTTCGCTCTTCCAACAGTGCTACCATAATATCATATACCTACATACATATATACCATCTATTTCTGTAAAATTCTTCAACAGAAGTCTGCGAAGATACAATGGCTTTCTCCTTGCAGAAAAGCATAGGGAATTTTCTTATGGCGCTAGTTCTGCTGTGCGGAGGGATGGCTCTTCTGGTTTTCATTTACATGTGGTTGGCCTGGTACGTCTCCCTCCGAGCCAGCAGACGGGGATCTGGAAATGAGAGTAACCATAGTAGCTCTAAGGGCGGACATGGGTTGTCCAAATCTGATATACGGAAGCTCCCCACAGTCGTCTGCAACACCCACCACCCGGAAAAACATGAAGATGAGAAGAAAAGTAGTGATGAACTGTGTATCAATGGGGATTTGGATTGTTCGGTGTGTTTGGAGCAGTTCAAGGATGGAGACGAGTGTTTGCTCATGCCCACATGCAGACATTGTTTTCATGTTGCCTGTGCATCTGCATGGCTCTCCAAGAGCCCGATCTGTCCCCTCTGCAGGACCACTGCACTCCCCAAAGATGATGAACAATATGGTGATGTTGGTCACATTCCTTATGGTGGTGGTCACATTTCTGATGGTATAGTGCTTGATATTCCTTCCTAACGTTCAAAATTTTATATCCATGGTTTTGAACCAGATTGCCTATCATATACCCCCTCTGCGGCATGTATTTCTAGTTATTTGTTGAGTAAAATGTGGCGTTAGCCATTCTTTTTCCATTGATTTGTTTCTTTGTTTTGTTTTACTTGAGCATGGGTGAGAGGAATTGGAGGGGGAATCATGGTTTTTGTTTTGGTTTTCAGAACAGAGGGAATTTCACAAATGCTTGATTAGGGATATGTACAACCTGACTCATTAGGTGTCTTTTTTTTATGTAAATATTTCTTTCTTGTCTGGGGTTTAGTCTAACTACATTTGCAGTTCAACATGCAAGGTTTATATGAAGGTAAACTTAATAATTTGGCTCATTAATATGACTGTTTTTAAAAAGTTTATAAAAGAATTGTTTTTTTGGTTTAAAAACAGAATTGTTTAATGTATAATGTACTAGGTTAAAGGATGCTGAACTTTAGAGTAACAATGACTTCGATTCTTTAACTCGTCATTTGTGGGACTTCGCACTAAATGAAAGGAAAATGCTCTCTTAGGTCGTGTTTTTATGGAAGGGACTCACTAAATTTGCTTGTCACATGGTGGGGAGAAAATGTAGCAGCTTTTGAAACTTAATAATTTCATGGAATTTATATATGTTGTTTAAAGAAAGTTAAAATAAGAAAATCTAGGAACTATATATCAACAAGTATCTAAATTTATTAAAATTAAAATCTCAAAAAAAATTGAACCTTATACAATTATTTATTTCAATGATTATTTTATTTCAATTTCATAACATTAATCTTCTAGTAAAAATAGGAGTAATTTTTATGGGGTCTTAATGAATTGCACCCATCCCTTCCTTTCTAATGGCTTCAAAAATTGTTAACTTAAAAATTACCTCTCAAAAATAAATGTCACACTATTTTATGGATTTTTTTATTGGTTAGAGTGTTTTTATGGAAGGGACTCACTAAATTTTCTTGGCACATATTGGTGAGAAAATGTAAGAGCTTTTTCAAACTTAATAATCTTGTGGGTTTTATATATGTTATATAAAGAAAGTTAAAATAAATAAAAATCGAGGAACTATATACCAACAAGTATCTAATTCTATTCAAATTAAAAACCTCAAAACAAAATAAGTGTATAAATTATTTATTTCAATAGTTATATTGTTCCAATTTCATAAGATTAATCTCTAGTAAAAATAGGAGCTATATACATATTGAATCTAAGGCCATATACATAGGCTAACTAATCATATTGAATCTAGGGCCATAGTTGAATATTGTTGCACAACATATAAAATTGTTGGATGTGTAAACCCCACTAATTTATCTTTCCCTTAGAATGTGATGTTTATACTAAAGCTTGCAATTACTCCTATGCAATGTTGGGTTAAGGACTAGGATAACTAGGTGGATTAATAGTGTTCGAACATCTAGGGATTCTATTTTTAAGGATTTTTAAATATTATTTGTTGGCCATAGAATGTTGTAGATTTATGGAAATATTTTCAATACACTTTAATAATTTAAATCTAATAATAACACATCATAAAAGGACTATATTGTCTAAATTTATAATCATTTTATTTTATTTTGACATTATTTAATCATTAGAATGGTAACACATTAATGGAGGAGTTTGTTTTTTAAGAAATATTTTAGGTGTTACCTCAAGGAATACCAAATCTTATGTTGGTATAGTACCATTTCAACTTATTAAAAATATTTATGTTTGGTGCAAAGGAAATACATCTTGAATCATAAATATACATATAGCACAAATAAAACACCTCCATTATTGAATGAATATTTATCAATCAATTTCCTTTATAATAAATCTAGTTTTCTATTTCTTTGAGATATTAAATTAGCACTAATTCTAATCATTCCTTTTCTTGCTATAGTATTTTATGCATTACAGTAAGATAGAGGACATGTATATATTTGCAAAAAAACAAAGGCAATGTAAGATGGACATGAATCTAAATAATATATGGTAGGTGTTTGTAAGTTGTGTACGTGTCATTTTGAATTCTACATCGAGTAGTAATAATATTTTGATATCCTCTCCATGAATAGAAGGTTATTCAATGTCAAGGAAATTATGTTTATAAACAATTTGTTATATAAAAGTGAAAGGATGTATATACTATTTCAAAAATAGGTTTGAATTTTAAATTATTTTTCATGTATTCCTATAATCTAATACATTGTTAGTGTTATAAGAATCTTGAATATTTTTAGAATGTCAATCAAGATCGAGAGAATTTTTGTGAGAGTGGAACCAAACATGACCTAAAAATATTTCTTGTATTCATAATGCATTGAAAAATAACATTATAAGAGGTGTATAAATAGGAAGTGGGGAAGTGTCACCACAACCTAAAAAAGTGGAGAAGTGTAACTCGTATCTATCCCACTAAAACCTGAAAAGATAAATACATTTGTAGGTAAAACTATGCAATATAATAAAAATGTACACTAACACCCACCTATAAGTGCAATTTAGGTGGGTCGAATATTTGGGTCACCGCATGACAAAGCTTGATGAGTTATCCAAAAACAAGAACATATCTCATGAAGTAGAGAAAAAATAAAATTTGTGGTTAAAAACCTCCTCCAGAAGAGAGAAAATAAGCTCTCCCAAGTGATAGAGAAGAAAAAAGGACTAAAGAATCCCTAGAAGATGAAATTTCTCATAACCCAAGGAAAAACAAAAATGAAGATACCTTCTCTTCGTGTAGGGTTTGGTGAAGATAACAACTTTCTCCTCCATAGTATGGAAAAAGTAATCCCACCTTAATGCTCTCTTAGTGTGCACTTGATGCCTAAAATTTATACAAGTTCATCCTCATGTATGGGTAAAATATTAAAATCACAATTTCTCTAAATAGAGGTTAAGTTAAAATTATGTGTTCTCTTAATATGAAAAAAACATAACTATGGCATGGCTTATAAGAACAGTTGTTTTCCTTTAGCATGCCTCAATATTGTTACATGATATATAAAAACTACTAGATGTGTAAAGTCACTAGTTTCTCTTTTCCTTACAATGTAATGTTTTTTCCTAAAGCTTACAATTAATCCTATGCAAAGTGTTGGATTAAAGACTAGAACTACTAGGTAGTTACTAAGGGTTCCAACTAGGGGATGCCAAATTTTTAAGGATTTTTAAATAATCGGTGATTTCCTCTACATGAATATAAGTTTCTTCAAAGTGAATGAAATCATGTTCCTTTAAACAATCTTTTATATAGAAAGTGAAAGGATGCATAAACTATCTCAAACAATAGGTTTGAATTTTAAGTTATTTTTAATGTATTCCTATAACATAATACATTCTTATTATTCAAAAGATCTTAGATATTGGTAGATTAACTCAAATCAAGCATTTAAAGATCTTGTATATTTAAAATTTTGTTGTGTTTATGAGAATGTGGGCCAATATTGAGAAATGATTAAATACGAATGTAAAAAGAGAGTATTTTTGCAAGAGAGGAACCAAACATGAGCCAAAAAGATTACTTGTATTCACAATATATTGAAAAATAAAGTTAGAATAGGTGTATTAATAGGAAGTGGTGAAGTGTCACGACCACCTAAAATGGTGGAGAAGTGTAACTCATATCTATCCCATTGAAAAATAAGAAAGATAAATACATTTGTAGGAAAAGCCATGAAATAGAATATGTAACACCCACATTTTTCTACACAAATCCCAAGATAAAACTCAACAATTAGTTAGGAAAATTACGGAGTACTTTTTTTAAAAACAAGTTGTAACGAGATAACCTTCAACTAGATTTAATTAATTCACGATTAATAAATTCCTCTTAATCATAAGGTTTTCGTAATTAAAATTAACAATTAATTAGTATTATTTTATTTCAGTCATTTCGACTATAATCCCTTTTTATTTTATTTAACTTATCCTTATAATTCTAATGTCATTTATTTACCTAATACCCTAAGGCTAAGGTCTAACTTACCCTAACCATATAATTAAGTTCAAATAATTTTAATCCCTATTAAAACATTATCTAGTTGTCCATGTACAAAATTAATTTAATTAATTCCTTAAATGAAGTCCTTTATAAAAGTCACTTAACTAAGGCAATAAAGGTCACACTTTAATCCTAACATTCTAACACCCTTTTAGTGGCCCCATTCACAAATTACACATGCATTTAATTTAAAACATATTCCCACCAAAATATCCTCACCTAAAAATTGTAGGATTGATTCCCAACCCTTAGATTGATCCATTTAGAGCCCTTGGATCTTAGGTATTCAATCTAACCCTAAACATCCTTATGAGGTTCTCTTATTCATTTATTTTACCCTATTTTCTCATTTTCATTTTGTAGGTTTTGGATAAGAAGGAGAATGGAGGCCACATAATGGTTGCTCAAGCTCAAGGATGGATATACACATTTTTGTTGCTTATTTCATTTACAACCCTCTCCTAGGGTTTGCTCATATTATTATTTGTTATTTTTTATTTTATTTGCATTTTCCTATTTGGGTATGGGCATTTTTGCCCCCTTTTTTAGATCTAGTTTAAATGGTGATATATACATAAGTAGTTTTTTTAATATGTGTGTGTGTATTAGTATTTTTATACTTCTAAAAATACTCGAATTAAGGTGGCGGCCTAGGATAAACACACACACACACACACACACACACACACACACACACACACACACACACAATTTATTAAAGTAGGCATGACCGCATATTAAAAAATATATAAAACAATGTGTTAAAAGTAAGGCCATGGCCTCGGCCTAAGAAAAAGACTACGAGTTTAATATAATGTGGTTTCTCTATTTTTAGTGGCTTGGTTTATATTAGAAGGGGAGGGGGTGGGAGGAGGTCACCGACCCCACTCCCCACCCCATATATTACATATGGGTTGGGGGGTTGGGTCGGAAGCGTCCCCCTCCAATCTTTTAACTTATAAGCTGAATAAAATGTCGTGGCCTTTGTTTAAATTTATTTAGATGTATTTTTTAATAAAAGTTTTATTATATATATATATATATATATTATAAAATATATATTTGTTAAGTATATTTAATTATATTTATGTATATATAAATTATTGTATAAAGCACTATATATGAATTCCAAAGTATAATTTGATCTACCTAAAATTTAAGCATTCACTCAATTCATTTGTATAGTGAAATATAGGCAAGAAGATTATAAAATTTCTATCAATTTATTTATAGGTGAAATAGAAAAACTAATGGATTTTCTTATCCAACCCAATACAACTAATGGAGAGAACATATATTCATTGTTTTAAACACTAAATGTCTATTTCCCTTTTTCTTATAACAAAGTATGAGATTGACTATAATTTCCAACATTTCAATATGTTTACTTTTACTATCAAAATGAAATATGCATCTCTTTTATTTTCACAACAAGAATGATATCTATTTCAATAAGTAAAATCAAGTATTACTTACATACTTTCTTCTAATTCCAACTCAACCATTTCACCAAAGGAAAACACAAGCAAGTATGAATTTATTTTCAGTTTTGAGAGAAATACATTTCCCATTTGAATACAACTTTCAAGTCCTTCTTTCCAACCATTACAATACAAATATGATAAATGAAGGTTACAAGAACATTCTTTTGTAATACAAAAATTTATAATCCCTTTCTTACAATGAAATAGTCCTTTCTAACAAGGTATACAACTAAAGTTCTTTCTCCATTCAACTAAGTCACTACAACTTGAAATAAATGAATTATACAAGGCTTTCTTTCAAATATACAAGAGTTACAATCTTCCACTCTAAGTGGGAAAAATAATAAAATTTACAACATGTAGGTTCTTCCAACAAGCTCAAAACACAAATCTTCTTTCAAGTTCATCTCCCAACTTTATAACCTTAAAATATTGCATCCTTCAACTCTTCAACTCTTGAATCACAATAAAAATAAAGTGGTATAGGTGACGCTCTCTGCCAACTTACAATCCAATAATAGGATAAGTAATCTCCTTATTGGTCCCCAGCCCCAAAAAAATAACCATGAGGGGTATTATGCAACATTTGAGAACTTTTACAAAATGGCTTGCACAAAAACTCATGCAACATTTCTATATTCATACAATGTATCAACATTTAAACATTCTTTTCCAAGCAAGAAAAACAAGAGAATTTTGCAAAAATTTCAAATCAAACAAGTAAAATATACAAATTTAATCAAAACACAAAGGCTTGATAACAAGCCCAAATGGAGACAAGAACATGGAGTTCTCTCCTTATGCCTCCCATGTGGAAAGAGGGTCCACCCAAAGTCCTCCAAGTGCACTATCATCAAAACACACACTTATTTCTCCTTTTTCCTATGCAAAGAAACATAAAATCCCTTTTATCTCCACATAGGTGGAGCACCTCTTCCACTCTCCCTCCACATTTCCTCACAATCTCCCTTTTTCCTCCACAAAGAATCTCCATTTCTTTCTCCTACACCAACTCTAAGGCAATAGACCCAATCCCTCAAAATGTGTAAACATGTACACATAAAATCATGATTTCACACACACACACACACACACACACACACACACACACACACACACACACACACACACACACACACACAATTAAAATACATGGGTGAAGATCCTACCTTGCCATTGCAAGAATTTGATCCAAAGTCACCACACAAAGCTCCTTCCAAGCTCAAGCATAAATCCAAGAAGCTCCAAAGAAATTCAAAACTCTAACTCCCAAAATACAAGTGCACAACAAAATGAAGTAACCCCATAACCAAAAAATTAACTTGCATATATAGAAAAAGGAGAAGAGGAGGGTGATGTGGCTCCATGTAGGATCCACAACACTTCCCTCAACTCCACATCACCAAGTCAACCATCAATCCAAGGATAATAAATTGGTGGTTGAGGGAAT
The DNA here is from genome assembly GCA_018340775.1 of Taxus wallichiana var. yunnanensis. Taxonomy (NCBI): domain Eukaryota; kingdom Viridiplantae; phylum Streptophyta; class Pinopsida; order Cupressales; family Taxaceae; genus Taxus; species Taxus wallichiana. Next base: position 290,265,023 of record CM031239.1, read on the forward strand.
GAAAAGCCTCTTACACACACTAACCCTCACTCCACTCCTCAAAGGAAAAAATTAAAAATTTATCTAATAAATTGTAATAATTTCACCTTTCTACTATCCCTAAAACATAAATAATCCTAAAATTAACTCCCCATACCATAGGTATGTTTTTTGGATAAATTTAAGAGGCATGGGACAAGCTTAGTGTGTCCAACAAGCCTCCAAAAAATCCTCCCAAGTCAAAATCCGAATTTTGAAGTTGGGAAATAGTACACAACAAAAAACCAACACAAATCTAATTTACATCCACAAGATTTCAAGGACCATCTACCCAATTTATCGCCCACATGTCATATCCCTCTTTTTAGTTTAAATTTAAGCTAAATTAGTTAATTAAGATACATTAGCAAGTGTTAATAAAGTAACAATATTTCCCAAATAATTATACACATGCACAAAAAATTCAAACAATTAAAAATTAAAATAAAGGAACACATTACACCCATGGCCACATAGATGAGGTTACCCCCTATGGGAACCTCCTAACAAAGCATGTAATAACACAATATAACATCGTACACAAGTCGTCAAATTTTTCCATGTTTCACAACACTCGACATGCTTTTGTGGTTGGTCCTCTATCCCCATTTCGATGTATGTGATATAATATCCCTACAACACAAAAAAATACCTCTCTAGCCTTATGGTCGCATCAACAACATCAAGAATAATATATATATAGAAATCAATAATCATCATCCAAAATTATCAATTCTATCATTTATCATCATATCAATTAATTCGATTCTAACATCCATAAAATCATAATTCTACTCAAAACATCCAACATAGGCAATGTATCCAGAATATGACATGTTAGTATAAATTTAGAATACTAAAAATCAACATATATAACTATCCATTTGTGTCATCTAGTGCATCATAATCAAAATGTAAATCACAACATGTCAATAGTCCAAATATCTTCATAGTCTATCATCTATTGATCAAGATATAATAATCAAAATGTCTAAGTATCAATCCAACAAGTAATAACATCATAATGAAATAGTGTCAAAGAGGAGTGGGCACTACATCCCCTTCCCCTTAGACTCAACTTCCTCCTGGAAGTCACTGAAATAGGTGAGGAAAATGGGCTCATAATAAAGTAGCATCCTCCCATGTGGCTATAGTCTCATCATACCTATCCCACTTGGACTCGTACTTGGTCAATCTTGCGGCCTCGAAGGCCCAGGGTCTTGTACTCTATGATCCACATGGGATCCACAAATACCTACCCCTACTCCTACACCTACAATGTGGTCTAATCAAATATATGAGAGGGATCTGGAATGTATCTCCTAAGAACATAAACATGAAATACATTGTGCACACGAGACAAGCTAGGTGGCAAGGTTAGATGATAAGCTAAGGGATTGATCCACTCTAAGATCTCGAATGAACCCAAAAATCTAGGAGATAGCTTAGAGCCTTTTCCATAACGGATAGGACTCTTATGAGGTCTGACACGAAGAAACACCTTCGTGCCCACCTCATAACTATGATCAACTCTCTTCGATCTGTATATTTATTCTTTCTATCCTAAGCCTCCTGTAGTCTCTGTCTAATAAAAAAAATATGTTGCTCTATGCAAATTTGGCCCAAGAGATACTCTATCCTCAATCATTTCCCAACTCAGTGGAGTCTGACACTCCCTATTGTACAAATCCTGAAATGGAGCCATACCAATAGAAGTCTGAAAGATGTTGTTATAAGAAAAATCCACCAAGTAAAAATACTCCTCCCATCTCGACTAATGGTCCATGACATACATCCAAATCATGTCCTCTAAAATCTGATTCACCCAATCAATCTGTCCATCTATCTCTGGGTGATAGGTTGTACTAAATTAATGCTTGTTCCAAGGGCATGTTGCATGGTAGTCAAAAAATGAGAGGTGTATAAGGGATCATGGTCATAAATAATCTTCCATTGAATCCCATGCAGTCTGACAATCTCATTTAAGAAAACTCATGCCACAACACTAGTTGTATAGGTGGTCTTCAACAAAGAAAAATGAGCCACTTTCATCAATCTATCCATCATGAAAATGATGGCATCATGGTGGTATCTCGACGTCGGTATCCCCACTATGAAGTCCATGGAAATGGTGTCCCATTTCCACTCCGGTATGGAATGCGGGTAAAGAAGGAAAGTTGGATGTTGATGCTCGACCTTTACCCTCTGACACTCCAAAAATCAAGAGACAAACTGAGCTACATCTTCCAAGTCCTCTCCAATGGTACAACTATCTCAAAGTGGCGTACATCTTCTTCACCCCTGGATGGGCTAAATAAGGTGCACGATGAGCCTCTATCAATATATCATGTCTCAAACCTCCATCCCTAGGTACATAGATCTGAATTCTGTGAATGAGAAGTCCATCTAACTCTAATGAAAATCCATCAAACTTCCCCTTAAGGGGTCTTTGAGACTCAACCTCGCTTAGTTGAAAGGTAAAAATTATCATGTGGAAGTTATCGTAAGATCCTGCTTTGTAAATTTATACACACTAAAGTAGCCATAACCAAATGCATCCAACAGGCTCAGAGCGTCTATAACCACATTCTCCTTCCCCTTCACATGTTCTATCTCCATGTTGTACTCACATAAAAATCCATCCAATGTCATTGATGAGCATTGAGATTGGGCTACTAAAGAGGTGACGTAATCTCAAATGATCTCCTAAGAATGAACCTCTTACCTAGAAGGAAATGATGCCAATGTACCAAAGCATGCACCACTTGTAGCAAACTCAAGGTTATGAGTCGGATAATTGAGCTCATAATCCTTAAGTTTGTGAGACTCAAAGGCTACTACATGGCCATCCTGCATCAAAAAACCTCCTAATCCTTCCAAAGAAGCATCTGTACACATGAAGAAATCCCTCTAAGGATCTGGCACTACAAGAATAGGTGTTGTCGTAAGGAATCCCTTTAGTGTATTGAAGGCCTACTCACATCTATCTGACCAAATAAACCTCTTCCCTTTCCACTGAAGGGAAGTAATGGGGTGTGCAATATGAGAGAAGTCCTAAAACATCTATTGTAATAACGTGTAAATCCAATGAAACTGTGCACCTCAGTCACATTATTTGGCTTTGGCCAATCCATAATAGCTCTAATCTTGGCAAAATTAACTGCAATACTTTCCCCATAAATAATGTTACCTAAATATTGAACCTCTGACTTGAAAAAGGCACACTTCTCCGAGGTTCCCATATAAATGTTTCTCTTGAAGACACTATAGAACCTATCAAAGGTGTTCCTCATGCTCCTCACGTGTGCATGAGTATATCAAAATTTCATCAAGAAAAAATAGCACAAAGTAATCCAAAAAAAACATCTAAACACCCCATTCATCAAACTCATAAATACTGCAGGGGCGTTCATCGACCAAATGACACTATTGTGAACTCATAAAGGCCATATATCATGCGGAATGTTGTCTTGTGGGTATCCACCTCCACAATCTCATGATAGTAGCTAACTTAAGATCTATCTTAGAAAACATAGTAGCCCCTTCATCTGATCAAATAAATTGTCTATGCGAGGAAGAGTAAATGATTCTTGATCATTACTTTATTCAAATGTCTGTAGTCCAGACAAAAATTCAAGGATCTATCCTTCTTCTTCACAAAAATCATTGGTGCACCCCAAGGAGATACACTAGGATGAATTAGGCCTTTCTCAAGAATTCCCTCTAAATGCAACTTGAGCTCACATAACTCAGGTGTGGTCATCTTATAAGGTGTGTGTTTGATAGGCTCCGCTCTCGGAACCAAATCAATATGAAAATCTATCTCACACATGGGGAGGTAACCTCGAAAACTCCTAGGAAAAACATCTGAAAAATCCTTCAAAATGGAGTGGTCATCAAGCTATGGTCCATGAGTCTCATCCTCTGATCTATCACTAATTATGATGGAGTACAATTGACAACCCCGACACACACACCTGCTTCACCGCATAGAGGATATGGTGTGAATAGAGATGAGTCTCCTAACTCCAACTATTACTGACACAACTCCCAAATTGTGCTCACACAAGATATAAAATTGTTGTAACAATCAACACTAGCTCTAGTGATATGGGTGTGGGCACTCTCTCTAGTGATGTCCATGTACACCGCACCCATAACAACTACCTGGTCCCCTCCATTACGAATAAACCCTTCCAAGTCCCCAAACTATCCGTGAGGTAAATCCTAATGATCCTGCTACTGACTATTGCTATTGTGGTGGACATACCCCAGCTAATCGAGGCCGAGGTGGATCCTATGTCCTAATGCATTCCTAGCCTGGAGGCCCTATACTACTCTCTCTCAAGCATCATGTCGTTGTGGAGGTCAAAATTTTAGTCGAGTTTGTTGTTGTTGCTGATGAGGAGGCCTAAAGGAAGACCGTGTTGAAGTGTGTCCACCACGAGGAGGATGATTTGATCCCCTTGACCTACTATCATGCATCTATTGTATATGAATCCTCACTTTTTTCGAGCTTCTTACCGAGTCTTCCCTAGTTTCCTTTTTAATGTAGGACTTCTCCACGGCCTTTGATAGTGTTTACGGACGAAAAATGTGCACTACCCCACCCAAGTCCAACTTCAAGCCCCTGATGAACCTTTGAACCCTAACTTGATCATCCCGCATGTAATCTAAATACGAATTAGATCTAAAATTTGAACCTCATATTCTGTTACCATCATGGATGTCTGTCACAGATCATGAAACTCATCGATCCGCTACTAGATAAAACTCTTAGATATGTACCTACTCCTGAAACGATCATCAAAGAGCTCCCAAGTAAATGCATCTAAATCCACATGGATATTCTTCTCATAAGTCCTCCACAAAACTCTGGCTCCATCTCTCAGAAGGTGGATGGCAACATGAGCTTTCATGTTGTTGGTACAAGGACATAGCTTGAAGCACCCACTCAAGTTAACCATCCATGTCTCGGCTGAAATCCTCCCTTGTCTCCAAGAAAATGAGGTGGATGTAACTTCAGTATCTCTCTAATATGATCTGCTCATTGCCGACTATCGACCCTAGGTCTCTCTACATGATCATCTCTTGTCCTAGGGCTCCTAGACCTGTCTCTATGTCCCATAGCTCTATCTTTGTGCTCTCTAGATGGTGAATCATGTCTAACTGAATCCACGTGGGAGTTATCTACCCTATCTTTAGAACTGTGACATGAAGGTGCATGAGCCTTAGATGATGGATCTCTATCATGTTTGCTAGGTTTCCCTCCTATAGGTCCTCTCGCATATAGTGGCATTAACATCCTGTAGTGTCTGCAGTATATGAGGCAATATAGCTACTACTACCTAATCTGGGGGTGGTGAATCTAGATCCACGTGTAAGAACCCCTTGTCTGGTCCACACCTCCTGCATAGACCAACGTGAGAGTTATTTTATCATCATCTAGGCTTTGGTTTAGTTTTCTAAGTTTTCTATGTTTTAAAATAGCATGTAATTTTGTGTGTTCTATGTGTAGTTTGTACTAGGTTTAAATGTTTATGTTTCATGTTTCCAAGTGTGACAAGGGTCCAAGCATTGAACTGCAGATCGATACCAAGTGTAATGCCCACATTCTTCCCACACAAATCCCAAGATAAAAGTCAACAATTAGTTAGGAAAATTACGGAATATATATATATATATATATATATATATAATATATATATATATATATATATATATATATATAAAACAGTCTGCTAACCTCCAATTAGATTTAATTAATTCACGATTAATAATTTCCTCTTAATCATAAGGTTTTCATAATTAAAATTAGTAATTAATTTGTATTATTTTATTTCATCGTTTGGGATATAATCCTCTTTTATTTTATTTAACTTATCCTTATAATTCTAATGTCATTTATTTACCTCACACCCTAAAGCTAAGTTCTAACTTACCCTTACCATATAATTAAGTTCAAATAATTTTAATCCTGTTAAAACATTATCTAATTGTCTAAATACAAAATTAATTTAATTAATTCTTTAAGTGAAGTCCTTTATAAAATTCACTTAACTAAGGCAATAAAGGTCACACTTTAATCCTAACATTCTAACACCCCTTTAGTGGCCCCATTCACAAATTACACATGCATTTAATTTAAAACATATTCCCACCAAAATATCCTCACCTAAAAATTGTAGGATTGATTCCCAACCCTTAGATTGATCCATTTAGAGCCCTTGGATCTTAGGTATTCAATCTAACCCTAAACATCCTTATGAGGTGCTCTTATTCATTTCTTTTACCCTATTTTCTCATTTTCATTTTTAGGTTTGGGAGGAGAAGGAGAATGGAGGCCATGGAATGGTTGCTCAAGCTCAAGGATGAATATACACATTTTTAGTTTCTTATTTCATTTACATCCCTCTCCTAGGGTTTGATCCTATTATTATTTATTATTGTGTATTTTATTTCATCTACCCTATTTGGGTATGCGCATTTTTCCCTCCCTTTTTTAGATTTTGTTTAAATGGTGATATATACACAAGTAGTTTTTTTAATATATATATATATATATATATATATATATATATATATATATATATATATATCCTAGGCCGAGAAAAAAGACTCCAAAGTTTAATGGAAAGTGGTCGCTTTCTTTTTAGTGGCTTGGTTTATATTGGTGGGAGGTGTGGGGAGGAAGTCACCAACCCCACTCCCCACCCCTTATATTACATATGGGTTGGGGGGTGGGGTTGGCACCCCCACCCCATACCTCCCCAAAATTTTAACTTATAACCCAATACAATGTCGCGGCCATTCAGTCATCGTTTAATATTTCTATGCATTTTTTTATAAACTTTATATATATATATATATATATATATATATATATATATAATCCAAAGTATGATTTGTTCTACCTAAAATTTAAACATTCACTCAATTCATTGTATAGTAAAATATAGGCAAGAAGATTGTAAAATTTCTATCAATTTATTTATATGTGAAATAGAAAAATTAATGTCTTTTCTTATCCAACCCAATACAACTAATGGAGAGAATATAAATTCATTGTTTAAAACACTAAATGTCTATTTCCTTTTTCTTATAACATAGTATGAGATCTACTATGATTTCCAACATTTCAATATGTTTACTTTTCCTATCAAAATGAAAGATGTATCTCTTTTCTTTTCACAACAAGAATGATATCTATTTCAATAACAAAAATTAAGTATTACTTACAATTTTTCTTCTAATTCCCAACTCAACCATTTCACCAAAGGAAAGCACAAGAAAGTAGGAATTTATTTTCAGTTTTGAGAGAAATACATTTCCCATTTGACTACAAACTTTCAATTCATTCTTTCCAACCATTACAATACAAATATGATAAATAAAGGTTAAAGATAACATTCTTTAGTAATGCAAAAATTTATAAATCCTTTCCTAAAATGAAATAGTCCTTTCGAACAAGTTATACAACTAAGGTTCTTTCTCCATTTAACTAAGTCACTACAACTTGAAATAAATGAATTATACAAGGCTTTATTTCAAATATACAAGAGTTACAATCTTCCACTCTAAGTGGGAACAATAATAAAATTTACAACATGGAGGTTCTTCCAACAAGCTCAAAACACAAATCTTCTTTCAAGGTCATCTCCCAAATTTATAACCTTAAAACTTGCATCCTTCAACTCTTCAACTCTTGAATCACAATACAAATAAATTCATATAAGCGACACTCTCCGCCCAACCTATAATCCAATAAGAGGAGAAGCCATCCCCTTATTGGCCCCCAAGCCCCAACCAAAGAACCATGAGGGATATTATGCAACATTTGAAAAATTTAAAAATAGCTTCTACAAACACTCATGCAAAATTTCTATATTCATACAATGTATGAACATTTCAACATTCTTTTCCAAGAAAGACAATCAAGAGAATTTTGCAACATTTTTCAAATCAAACAAGTAAAATATATAAATTTAATCAAAAAAAACATGCCTTATAACAAGCCCAAATGAAGACAAGAATATGGATTTCTCTCCTTATGCCTCCCATGTGGAAAGAGGGTCCACCCAAAGTCCTCCAAGTGCATTATCATCAAAACACACACACTTATTTCTCCCTTTTGCCTATGCAAAGAAACACAAAAATCTCTTTTATCTCCACATAGGTGGAGCACCTCTTCCACTATCCCTCCACATTTCCTCACAATCTCCCTTTTTCCTCCACAAATAATCTCCATTTCTTTCTCCTACACCAACCCTAAGGCAATCTACCCAATCCCTCAAAACATGTACACACACAATCATGATTTCATTCACATAAACACACACACATATATAAAATTAAAATACATGGGTGAAGCTCCTACCTTGCCATTGCAAGAATTTAATCCAAAGTCACAACACAAAGATCCTTCCAAGCTCAAGCACAAATCCAAGAAGCTCCAAGACTCCAACCAAGCAACTCAAAACTCTAACTCCTAAAATACAAGTGGACACAAAAAATGAAGTAAACCAATAACCAAAAAATTAATTTGCATATATAGAAAAAGGAGAAGAGGAGGGTGATGTGGCTCCATGTAAGATCCACATCACTTCCCCTCAACTTCACATCGCCAAGTCAACCATCAATCCCAAGGTTAATAAATTGGTGTTTGAGGGAATGGCAAGCCTCTTACACACACCAACCCTCACTCCACTCATCAAAAGGACAAAATTTAAAACATATGTAAGAAAGTAAAATAATTTCACCTTTTACTATCCCTAAAACATAAATAAGCCTAAAATTAACTCCACATACCATAGGTATGGTTGGATGAATTTAAGAGGCATGGGACAAGCTTAGCTTTTCCCACAAGCCTCCAAAAAAACCTCCCAAGTAAAAATCTGAATTCTAAAGTTGGAGAAGAGTACACAACACAAAACCAATCGCAAATCTAATTTAGATCCACAAGATTTCAAGTACCATCTACCCAATTTATTTTTCACATGTCATATCCCTCTTTTTAGTTTAAATTTAAGCTAAATTAGTTGACTAAGATACATTAGCAATTGTTAATAAAGTAACAATATTTGCCCAAATAATTAAACACATGCACAACAAATTCAAATAATTAAAAATTTAAAAAAATGAACACATTATACCCACCTGGCCACATAGATGAGGTTATCCTCTCCCATGGGAACCTCTTAACAAAGCATGCAATAACACAACATAACATTATACACAAGTTGTCAAATTTTGGACATTTTGCACAACACTTGACATCCTTCATGGTTGGTCCCCTATCCCCATTTCAATGTATATGATATAGTATCCATACAACACAAAAAATACCTCCATGAACTTATGACCGCATAGACAACATCGAGAATTTTATATATATAAATAATCATAATCCAAAATTATAATTTCTATCATCTATCATCATATCAATCAATTTGGTTCTAACATCCATAAAATCATAATTCTACTCAAAACATCCAACATAGGAAATATATCCATAATATAACATGTTAGTATAAATTTAGAATAATACAAATTAATATATATATATATATAACTATCCATCTATGTCATCTAGTGCATCATAATCAAAATGTAAATCTCAACTCAAATCAATAGTCCAAATATTTGCATAGTCTATCATCTACTTAGATCTAGATATAATAATCAAAATGTCTAAGTATCAATTCAATAGTAATAACATCATAAATTAATAGTTTCAAGAGGAGTGGTCACTACGAGAAAAAAAGGGTTCATTTTAAGAGACCTTCGGAAATCGAAGGTGGAAAATCCTTGGAAAATATCCCCAGAACCACTTTCACGAAATAGGTGAATTTTCTGGGGTTTGTGTTTAACATTTTCACCTAATTTTCAAGACATGTGACAACAAGGTTGATATCATGTGGCAAAAATTTTATTGTAGTATGACAACAACCTTTTTTTGGGTGATAATAAGGTCGGTGTCATGCGATAACAAGGTTGTTGTCAAGCACAACAAAAACCTTACTATCGTGCGGTAATGATCTTATTGTCACATGACAATAAGGTTGTTGTCGTATAATAGTAAAATTTTATCGCACGACGAAAAAAATTACTATCACTTGACTCCAAAATGAAAAATTTCCCATCATGCGTCTGATAGCCTCTTGTTATGTGTCAACAACACAGGATTGTCGTGCGTCAACAACCTTTTGTTGTGCTTCAACAACCTACCTTGCAAGTTCATGATACTTGATATGTCGGTACCTCAGTAAGCTAGTAATAAGTTAGTAGTATATTTAGTGCCCACTCCTCTTTGACACTTCTTATATTTTGATTTTGATTACTATTGACTATAGACATGGATATTATTGTATCATTTTGGTTTATCATGATGTTAGATGATAGAGATATTCTTACTATTGATGGATTGTGATTCATAGTATGATTTGTGTGGATTCTTAGAGACGTAGAGAGACATTTTATATTGATGATGATGATGTGTTATTAGCATATATATTTACTAACATTCAGAACTCTCCACATGTTGACTATGATTTAGCATTTGAACTAATCTTGTGATCTTATTGATATTGATGCAATGGTAGAATTGAGATGTTATTGAAATTATAAACAAATGATAATATTATTAGTTTAGATGATGATTTAGTTATATGAGGATGTTTATTGATGGATGTGCATATATTTATCTTTGATGTATTTGATGTGGCCACGAGGCCGAAGGAGGTATTGTGTGATTTTGCAGGTAATTATATCACAACAATCAAAAGGGGGTTAGAAACCAACCACGGTGGAATATTGGATGGATACAACGATGATCACCATGACAACTTATGTAATGTGTTTTGATTTTTTTAATTGTTCGGGGTCCCCATGGGGATGACCTCAATTGTGACCATGGGATTTGTGTGTAATTCTTTCCTTTTTTATTTTATTTAATTATGGAGTATGTGATTTAATTTGTGATGTAATTCTTTTTATCATTGTTGATTAATGTGCCTTAATTAAGTGGTTTAATCATGTTGTTAAGATATTTGGGGATGTGAAAAAAGGGGCCATTTATTAGAGTATTTGGTCCTTTGAATTTTTTTATTTAAGTTGAGTGTATGTGACTTTGAGTGTTGTACACCCTACGTTACCTTAGAAATTTGGATTTGGGCTTAAGGGCTATTGGGCTAAGCACACCGGTTGTCAGACAATATATCATATCTAAGCATACATGTAAATAAAAGTGGATATTCTACCAAAAGAAATATACAAACCAAGAGACATAAATCAACACCAGATTTAACGTGGTTCACCCAGTGTGGGCTACGTCCACCAAGAAACAAGCCAATCTATTATCCAAAGTTTTGACAAGATATACAATGAATATTTACAATCTTCCACACCTCTCAAATGTACAATACTTTCTTTCTTCAAGCTTTTGCTTCATCACCAAGAATTCTCTCTCTCACCAAATTTTGTAAGTTCTTTCTAATTCTTATTAATCTCTTACTTCTAAACCCTAGCTTTATGCTTATATAGTTGTTTATAGACTTAGGGAACTTAGCCATGCAATTACAATCAATATATATAGTTTAATGCTAAAAATAGATCTAATTCCCGAGAGTTAATTAAAACATCCTCACACAAGTAAACGATGTTGGTTTCTTCCTTTCTTGTATGATGTCACCTACTTGGTGACCGATGTCGGTTCCCCCTTAACTGATGATGGTTATTGTATTTTCCAGTAAGTTTCCATTGCATGCTAAACTGAAGTAATTGAGCTCCACAACTCAATAATCTCCCACTTGGAGATTAATTACTACACCATACCTATACAACATCATTCTTGGATCCTCCTTAGCTCTTTTTCTTCCTCTTCAAGTCTCAAACTCGAAGACCAACAGAAGTGGAGTGTAGCTCCAACTTCTCTTTTGCTAATGGCTTCGTTAGCATATCCACAGGGTTCTTTCTCATATGAATCTTTTCCAGATTCAATTGTCCATCCTCCAATACCTGCCGTATGAAGTGATACCTCAATTGAATGTGTTTCATTCTTGAATGAAACATTGAGTTCTTTGCCAAATGAATTACACTGACATTGTCACTAAACAATTTACAATTACTTTGCTCCTTTCCCAACTCTTCCATGAACCTACTCATCCATATCATCTCCTTGCTAGCCTCTGTAGCTACAACATACTCTGCCTTTGTAGTAGAAAAAGCCACAACCTTCTGTAATCTTGAAATCTAGCTAACTGCCATCCCACCTACTATGAAAATATATCTAGTAGTGCTTCTCCTACCATCTAGATCTCCAGCCATATCTGAATCAACATAGCCACATAATGAAATATCTGAACCTCCATAGCATAACTGCATGCTAGATGTCCCTTTCAAATACCTAAGTATCCATTGGACTTCTTTCCAATGTTCTTTACCTAGATTGGCCATATATCTACTCACAACTCCCACAAAGATATGCAATGTCAGTGTCCGTAAAACCATATCATACATGAGACTCCCAACTGTTGAAGCATATGGCACTTGTGTCATGTATTTGACATCCTCATGTGATGATGGACACTGATCTTTACTCAATTTTAAGTTTCCAACCATAGGTGTGCTAACAAAGTTATGCATTTTACATGTTGAACCTTTCTAAGACCTTGTAGATATAATCCTCCCGAGACAAATACAATTTCTTTTTTTTTTTCCTATCTCTATGTATTTTCATGCCAAGGATTCTTTTCCAGCTCCTAAATCCTTCATAGAAAATGTGTGAGCTAGCTTTCTCTTAAGCTCACCAATGTGTTGCATACTAGATCCTGTAATAAGCATATCATCCACATACAAGAAACAAAATAATATAGCTCCCATTTTCAAGCTTCTTGAAATAAACACAATGGTCGATTCACATCTCAAGTAACCATGCTCTTACATAAAACTATAAAACCTCATATACCATTTCCTTGGAGCTTTATTGAGCCCATATAGACTCTTTTTCAGCTTACACACTAATTTCTCCTTACCTTTGACTTCATACCCAAGCAAACGCCGTGCATATAAATATCTTCATCCAAATCACAATGAAGGAAAGTTGTCTTCATATCTAGTTTCTATAAATGTAAATATTCTACTACAACTAAACTCGATACAAAAGACAAATAAAGTCATCCTAACAATAGGAGAAAATATTTCACCAAATTTAATACCTACTTTCTGTGTAAATCCCTTTACTACAAGCCTTTCCTTGTATCTTTTCTATCCACCCTCTTCTTCCTTGATCCTATAAACCCACTTGTTCTACAATGTTCTCTTACCTGCTAGCAACTTAACCAAATCCCATGTCTAGTTCTATTCTAAGGATTCCATATCCTCATCCATGCCATGCTCCCACTAGACATGGGTCTTATCCTGCATTTCTTCTTCAAAGCTCTCTGGTTCACCATTATCAGTCAATAATAAATAAAATAGAGAAGGTGTAAATCTTTCTAGAGGTTTACTTACCCTTTGTGACCTTCTCATAGGAGTTTGGGGTACCAGAGGCTCAATCTGGACCTCCTGGACATTCCTATCCAAATATGACAGTGACCGATGTTGGTCACCTCTAATTGACACTGGTCCTACTAATCGATGCCAATTTGGATCTTTTGTAACGATCGATTCTCTTCACTTGACCGATGTCGTCGTCAGGTCAACCGACATCGATTCTTCGTAAACCTATCGGTAATTATTTTAAATCCAAGAGTTCATTTTCATTCACAAACTTCTCAACCGGTTCATCCTTGGGTACTAAAATTTGATCCTCTGTAAATTCTCTTTTCATTCCATTCAACATCATGACTCCTAATAATTTTAGAATTCTCTAAATCCCAAAAACGGAAACCGAAATCACCAGATCCATAACCAATGAAAGTGCATCTCTTGGATTTTACATCCAACTTTTTCCTATTTTCCTTATCAACATGCACAAAAGCTTTTGAACTAAAAACTTTAAGAAAAGAAAGATCTACCTCTTTTCTAGTCCAATCTTCCTATGGTATTCCTCCATCTAGTGAACTTGAAGGCCCATGGTTAATCAAATAAATTGTTGTATCAACTGCTTCTACCCAAAACTGTAAGGGCAATCTAAAATGTATCCTCATACTTCTAGCATATTCCATGATTGTCATGTTCATTCTTTCTACAACACCATTCTCCTGTGGTGTTCTTGGAACCATTCTTTCTCTACGTATTCCATTCACTGAACAATAATCATTGAAATCTTGCTACATTATTCACCACCATTGTCAAATCTAAGGCACTTTAACTTAGAATTTGATTCATTCTCAATAAGGTATTTTCATTTTTTAAAGTCTCAAAAACATCATATTTATGTTTAATACAATAAACCCATACCTTTCTTGTAGCATCATCAATGAAAGTAACATAATACTGGGATCCTCCATGAGAAGCTACTTGAGCTGGTCCCCACACATCTAAGTGTACAAGCTCCAATTTCTAATCCTTCTTAGTTGCCCCAACTTTGAGAAATCTCACTCTCTTTTGCTTTCCAAAGATACAATGCTCATAGAAATCAAGATCTAAATATTTCAAATCTGATAACTTACCCTTAGCCTTTAAGATCTGCATTCCTTTTTGACTCATATGGCCCAACCAATTATGCCACATGCATGCATCTGAATCTAAAGTAGATAATGCAGAAAAGGAATCAATAATACAAGTAGATAAATATAATGTTCCTACCTTCTTACCTCTTGCCACAACAAAAGCACCCTTGGTAACTTTCCAAGAGTCTCTTGTAAAAGTAACCATATAACCAAATTCACCTAATTTCCTGCAGAGATAAGATTCCTCTTGAAGCTTGGCACATGCCTCACATATTTCAATACCCATGTATTTCCATTCTCGTAATTTTAAATGAACTTCCCTTTACCAAGAATACTGCAAGTTTCATCATCACCCAATTAAACATGCCCAAAATTTCCCTGGACATAATTTTTGAAATAACCCTTATTAGGGGTTACATGAAAATAATCTCCTGAATCTAAAACCCATGATTCAATTCTATTATCTAAAGAATAAGAGCATCTTGCATTACCTCCGATGAAGCAAGATTTACTTCTTTACCTTTTTCTCTTGTTGTTGGTTCGCTTTATCCTTTGACCAACAATCTTTCTTTGAGTGTCATTTCTTTCCTCATTTCCAACAAGTAATTCCCTTACTTATGGATTTAGACCTGCTCTACCTTGAATTTTCTTTCCCATTACTCTTACTCTTGGATCTCTCCTTCTCGCCTACCCCCTGCTTTCTACATTCAAATAATTTCCAAATGATTATTCCTCGGTACTCTTCAAGTGAATTTATTTATTGTGCACTTGTATTTTTGGATTTAGAGAGGTTTTGGAGTGCTTTTTGAAGTTTTGGAGCTTGTTGGATTTGATTGATCTTGAAGGAGCTTAGAGTGTGATTTCTTGACCAATTTCTTACTATGGAAAGGTAATGACTATACTCTTTTTACTTGTTTGTTTATATGTGTGTATCATGTATATGAATGATTTATGTGCTTGTTGGGATCTTGGGTAGAATGCCTAAGTATGGTGTAGGATAAGGCTATGGGAATTATTCCATTGTAGGGGAGGCATACAAGTTTATTTCATGTTTTGGGAGGGATTTTGGGTTTGATGCCCCACCTTTGATAAGAAAATTCTTGCATTTCTTACTTGGTTCTTTTGAGGGAGACATAAGAAATTGTAGGGAGGCATAAGAGAATGTGGAAGGCATAAGAGGATCTTGAGCGAGAAATAAGATTTGTGTAGGGGTTTTGAGTTTCATTTTTGAGGGTTTTAAGGTGGACACCTAATCCCATTGGGAGGTATAAGTGATCTCCCCATAGATCCTTGCTCCATTGGCTTTGCATTTCAAGCCTTGTGTATTTTGAAAGTTACATTCTTGTGATTGTTATTTTGTGTTTGAATGTGTGTTAAATGGTTGTGAAATGTATTGTGATGTGGAAGCATTGTGTTAGTTTTCATGAGTTGTATCCATTCCTTATTGCATTTTGGTTGGGGCTTGGGGCCAATGAGGAGGATAGCTTCTTCTCCTCATTGGATTATTGGTTGGGTGGAGAGTGTTGCCTCTCCCTATTTTTTTGTGATTGAAGTGAAGAAATGGTGGAGCTCTTGTTGAAGATTTGGGACTTGGAGCATTTGTAGAAGTCAAAATAAATCCTTCATTGTAGAAACTTTTCTTGTAATTCCCACTTAAGGTGGAAGGCTAGTAGTATTGCATTTAAAAGAAAAGTTGTATTGTATATTTTTTTATTAAGTTGTAATGTATTGTTGAAAGAAATCTCTTTGCATTGTAAGAAATGAGTTATGCTCAAAGAAAAAGAAAGTTCATTGTTATTTGTAGAAGTTGCATTATTGTAAGAATGAAAGGAAAACTTGGAAGTTGTAAATCATTGAGAATGTATTCTTAGTAAATCTTAAATGTATAATAGTTGTTGTGCTTTCCTTGAGTAAATGGTTGTAGTTGAAATGGAAGGATGCACTAAATTATAATGAGTTACCTTGTTAAAAGATTACATTTTTGTAGTGGAAAAGAAAGAAATGATACTTAGGAATAGATTGAATTTCATTCCTTCATTTGAGTTTGAAAATAATTTTGTTGGAAAAATATTCTTGTAGTTGTTTTCTTGTTACTATTGAAATAGAAAATCTTTAAATTTAGTAATTTAAGACATGGAATGAATAAATGGTGTAACCTTTCAACTAGTTCCTTTAGGAATATAAATTCAAGCTAAGGATAAACTTTAAAACACTCTAGTAAAATTTGTTTTTGGAAAAATTATGGAATTGATGGTTTTGTTTTCAAAGAGCAAGACCACCATCCTGTGCGAGAGCGGAGTCTCTAAACCACCGGCCAATAGAGCGGCATTCTCTCGAAGCGCCACCCGGTGCAAGCGGGGTTTGCGAATTGTCACCCAAGTACGGCGGCGGTCCTAGGACTGCCGACCTACTTTGGGCGGTAGTTTAATCACTTTTGGCAAAAAAATTAAAATCCATGACTATGCAGTTTTAAACTTGATTAAACCAAAATCTGAGTCTTTAAAATGTAAAAAGGAAACTACCAACATGCTATATGAGAACAAAATCATTGTTTGAAGCAAGTAAATCCTTGAATGGGAATTTAAATGTATTCAATCTCATAGATTAATTGGAAAGAGGGTTTTTCCCAAATAAAGAACTCAAAATGGAAATAACTAAATAAATACTCCAAATTTAGAATGGAAACCTCTACAATCAAAAATGAAATACATTGCCACAGTAAAAACATAAACTAAACTAAGTTAATTTTGATCCAAATGAATCCACCTATGGCTTCTTTCCTCCTTGTTTTCATGGCTTCCACTCCTCCAACCTGTAAATCAAAGAAAAGAAAAGAGACCAAATTAGGAGGCTAGGGAAAAGAAAAAGGATTTAATAAAATTTCATAAGGATGGTTAGGGTTAGGTTGGAACTCTAAGATCTAGTGGCGACAATTGAATCAACCCTACAATTGTTAGGTAAGAATGAATATTATGGGGTATTAAATAATTTAAAGGTATGTGTAAATGGGTGAATGGCGCCACTTAATACCCTTGTATGTTAAGTTAATTATGTAACTCTTCTAGTATGTTTTTAGTAAATGATTCTAAGCTAGTAATATAAGGAAACTAAGGTAACTAAGGTTAAGGGTTTAATAAATATGGGTTTGAATGTTAATTTTAAGGGGCGGAAAACTCACTTAACCAAGTAAATTAATTTATGGAACTTTTCCTAGTAGATCGTACTTAAAATGGACATTTGAAATGGATTAAGAATAT